>ML804220.1:87475-111913 GCA_009831015.1 Picea engelmannii | reverse complement strand
AAGTAGAATTTGTGTTGAAGGAGAAACTAGAAGCGGAAAGAGCATGTCCATGAGAAGAAAAAGAAGAAGTAGAATCAATACTGATGTTGTGCTTCTTCATCGTTGCTTCTAAAGCTGCCATCTTATTGAAACATTTGGACTCATCATGACCATCTTTATCACAAAAGTTGCAATGTCTGTCAGTCTTCTTATTTTTATATTTTGCTCCTTTGTCACCATTAGGAGTTGAAGTTGTCTGAGCGGGTTTGGGACCCTTATATTGCTTCTTGTTGTAGTGAGGATGTTGCTTCTTGGAATAATTGGGTTTATCTTTCTATTGGGTAACTAAGGCTTTGTTAGAGGGACCTACAGTACTGATCACTCCAAGTTGTATAAGCTTATCTTCCTCTCTAATCAAAGCAACACAAAAGGACTCAAGAGTGGGTTTTTCATAAGCTTTCCCTAGAGCCTCTCTCATGGCATAAAAGGTATATACAAACACAGAATATGCACTACTTAGCTTAGAAAGAATAAGATAGATGCAACGTTCTTCCTCCATTTTTATCTTACATTCTTCACATAAAATTCTGAGTGTTTTAAACTTAGATAGATGGTTTCCAAGGAAAGAAAAATCACTTGGACTCAAAGGCCAGTATTTGATTTTCTAACTGTTGTGTTCGAATAATATTGAGTTTACCAAACATAGATTCAATCTTGACCCAAGCTTCTTCAGGGTCATCAATTTCTTGAAGGTGGTACCTTAAATCAGGAGAGATAGACAGTCCAATTAGTCCTCATGCTTCGTCATTCCTATTATCCCATTTGGCTTTCTTATCATCATCAGTGAGTGATTTTTCCTTTCCTAAGGTAATCTGGTACAGGCCTTTACTTCTTAATAAATCTTCCATATGAGATTTCCATTGGAAGTAGTTGTTGCTGGTAAGAAAGACATTACTTGTAGAAGCCATATTAAATATGCAAATAATGTGGATTTAAAAACTGAAAAATGATGATCTGGATGGAAATATCTCGAAAAATTATGCGCTTTTAAAAAAAACGGCATTGAAAACGAACTTCCGATGTGAGAGTTATGCCCTTTAAAAAAAATACATAAATGGTAACCAACTGACCACGTGATAGTGTAAGTTGTTTTATGAAGTGACCCACTTTTATAAAGAGAAGTGGGGATCACTTTTACAATGAAGTTACTTTATAACATAAAAGTTGCATGCAAAATAAATAACTCTAAAATAAAAGATTAAAACTACTTATAATGATTCACTTTTATACTTGAAGTGAAATACACTTTATAATTTTAGCATGAACTTTTTCAAAAAAGTAACAAAAGAGAGACTTTAACTCAAAACCTCTTACTTAATAAGACAAGTTTTAACCAAATGGTCTAGAAAAACATATTGTAATGTTCAGAAGGAGGATTGAAGTTGTTGTTTTTATTGTTTTTGTGGAAGACAACCATGGAGAGCGTGCTAAAAAAAACTCTTTTCACAAAAGAAAAAAAGTTCGCTTCTCGATGACAACAAGGGTTAGATCTCGGTTAGCTTACCCATAAGATGCACCTTTTCCTATCTGTTTTTGATTAGCTGAGATCCCACAGGGTGTGGGGCAAAGAGCATACGTAGATCTAAAAGAGTAGCAACCTAGAAATAAAAAATATAAAACCAAAATAAAACCAAAATACTTCTCTGCAAAAAATTTAAAAAATGCGTATTCAAACTTTATACCTCCGAATCTGACTGTAATGGTCATATATTGGGCAAACAAAAACCTTTTCGAGTGAAACAAAAAGTGTTCATGGATGAAACGAGTGCTACAGATGCAATGAAATAGTCCTCGTAGCCCGGAAATGTATGAAAATGACAGAAAACGAAGATGAGGCAACTCGGCTTCACGATCTTGATCTACAATAGGTGTGGGTCTTCAAACAGGCTCTGATACCATGTTCGACAACACAAGTATTCCAACAAAGGACAAACACCTTCAGTAACAATTCACGTAACTAGATCAAATATCAACACACCGATGTTTTCACATGGTAAAACCCCTACGGTGAAACATCCACAGCCCCAGCCAACGTGGCCACTTGGTGCAGTTTATTAATGCAAAAGAAAAAGATTACTAAGAGATTTTACAATAGAGTTTCTCACAATCGATCATCGATAAGTGACCCTCCATTCTCTTTAAATAGATATCACGGAACAATCGGGTGTTAAGCCATGGATCAATGGCCGTTAAGATCGAGGAGAGTATGGACCGTCATATCACTCTATGTTGGGAACATATCGTGACCGTCGGATTTCCTAATTACAAATGCATACTAATGCATATTAAATAAACACACTAAGAAACACACTTTTACCTAACGAAATATTAGACCAAGTAGATCTTTACTAACTCATAAGTGTCTAAATATCCTAACAACTCAGTCATATAGGAGTACAATCTGGACAATATCTCAGGAAGCTGCAAACATCAACACTTCCTCTTAGAGAGGGAGGCATTATTTTCCATGCCAAATCTGTCACGGAAGTACTCAAACTTTGTCCTAGTTTTGTAAGAACATCAACAACCTGCTCATCTGTAGGAAGGTACTGCACCATTACTTCCTTCCTCTGCACCATGTCTAGGAATAACAGTGGAATCCATCACATTTCCAAATAAATCTGCAAGGATCTTGCGAAGCCACACTTCTTTGCGGACTGCCACACTCAATGCAATGTACTCTTCTTCTGCGGTGCTCAAGGCCACAAAATTTTGTTTCCTACTACACCAGGAAACCGTGGTAGATCCCAAAGTGAAGCAACACCCAGAGGTGCTCTTCTTGTCCACTGCACTCCCTTCCCAATCAGATTCAGTACATCCATGCAATCTCATGTCAATACTGGAAGTATATCTCAGACCATGTCCAATTGTGCCTTGCAGGTATCTCAACGCATGCTTCACAACAATCTAGTGTGTATGTCTCCACTGACTCATAAACCGACTAAGTGTACTCACTGCATAACAAATATTTGGTCTGGTGTTAACCAAGTACATCAATGATCGAATCAACTATTTCTACAAAGTCAAATCAATTTTTTCATAATCAGAAGAAGACACATTTAGTTTCTTCATATTCGTCACCATTGGTGTAGCCACGAGCTTCTAGTTCAATATCCCAAACTTATTCAATATCTCAACTGTGTACTTCCCCTAACTCAAGAAGATCTCATCAGTTCTCTGCCACACCTCTAGTCCCAAGAAGTAGTGCATCATACCAAGGTCCTTCATCTCAAACTTAGAGGCCAACGCATACTTGCATTCAACAATAAGGCTTTTTGTACCGATGGGGAATAAATCATCAATGTAGAGGACCAAAATCAAGGACTCACCATTAAAAATATTTTAATACATGATGGGATTAGAAACACTTTTGTTGAATCCCAAACTCATCAGGTTTCCATCAATCCTCGCATACCAAGATCGAGGTGCCTTCTTCAACCTGAACACATGAGACTCCTTCTCATGTATCATGAAACCATATGGCTACTCGATGTATACTTCTTCCTCAATATCTCCATTGAGAAAGGTTGTCATCACATCCATCTGATGTACTCTCCAACCCATGGATTTTGTAGGGGCAATAATCATCCGGATAGAAGTGTATTGAGCAACATGAGAAAATGTCTCCTCATAATCTATTCCCTCCACCTGAGAAAATCCTCTAGTAACAAATCTCATTTTTGTGCCTCTCGATGCTCCTATCAACTGTGTATTTAATCTTATAGATCCATTTGGAAGTCACTATAGACTTCCCCTCAGATCTTAGAACAATATCCCACACATCATTCTTCCTGATGGACTGATATTCCTCCATCATGACATCTCTCCATATTGGATGACTAGTTCCATAATAGGAAGGCTCAAAATGAATGATGTGGCTCATAGCTGCAACATAACACAAATATATTTGAGGTCTCTTTATCACTCAGAAGGTACCACGAGTAGTTGCATGTCCTTATTCCTCCTACAAAATATGACGATCCCATGCAGGTCTCTTCTAACCTATTGCAATATCTCTGGGAACATTAATTGGAGATACAGGATCAACGAGACCAATTTGATCAATAGGCTCAACTATCTCCCTCTGAAAGGTAATGTCATATTGGACCATATTTGACATATAAAGGTTTCCTCGTGAAACCAATGTCCAAGACATATCGAGCTTCCCTCATGGAACCAATGTCTCACAAGACATATTGAGGTTTCCTTGTGAAACCAATGTCTTGGTTCCTTCATCTCACCATCCGAGGCATGCCAGGATGAAATCTACATTCCCCCTACTAGTCCACACAGGACCCTACGGGGGGAATGTCTCATGATGTTTCCTCAAACATCAACACTCCCTCTAGAGTTGGAGGTGACTCCTCCTTTGTTTCTGCTCCCTCTGACACCGAAGGTAGCTCTTCCTCATTCTTGGTGATAACTCAATCTCTATTCCCGCTGGATGTAGTACAACCTCCTCTACTTGGATCTATCACCATAGTTGTGCTACATTTGGTCTTGACTGGCTATATCCATGATCACTAGAAATGTCTCTGCTATTTGGCATGGTCCCTTCCTGGGAGGTACATTGCTCCTAGAGACTTTTTGTCTCTAAACATCATGTTTGGAAATGTCTCTCCTTGATATCATTTTGGAAGGTGTTTCCCTCCATCTCTACCTCCTGGGAACGTCATTATGGCTCCTTGTTAGAGATATTACCTGTGACCTGCCCGAAACAAGAAACAAGAACAACAAAAAACATCTCCTAGAGGAGATCAATTTATCTTGTGCACAACTATATACAATGACCCTCCAAATGATATGCCTTCTACTATGACCAACACACATCCATCATATGCTTGATGTCATACTGCTACCAACACACATCCATCATATACTCAATGTCATATGGCTAACCATGTTGATTTTCTAGTGTTAAATTAGACAAGCACAATTTTCCACAAGTGATAATTGCTTCCAATGATATAAGATATTACTTTAGTAAACTCTAGAAAATCACTAAGTAACTCGGGAAATTTCAACTCCTTAGAAACTTCGGTCTCTTCCTTAGATCACTTCCCACGTGTGAGAGAAAAAAAAAATGTGTGTCTATTGTTGTGTCTTTCAAGTGTCTTTTTATAGTAATATTAGATTGATCAAAAAATACATGCCTCTTTGAAAATTAAATTAAATCTTTTTCTTATAAATAGTTGGGGAATACCTCCCGTAAATACCCAAAGATTAATTTGGTTATAATCCATCTACATAGTATTTGACTTTGTTAAATTGTTCCTCCATAATTCATGTGATTCTTTGCATAAATATAGGTAGAAGTAAATATGCATTATATTCCTCATATTTAGGTAATTAGACATTTTTCTCGTAACTACCCAAATATTAATTTGGTTATAATCCATCCACACAGTGTTTGACTTTGTTAAATTGTTCCTCCATAATTCATGTGATTCTTTGAATAAATATAGGTAGAAGTAAATATGCAGTATATTCCTCATATTTAGGTAATTAGACATTTTTACTAGAAATTATTGTTCACCATAAATTATGGAATTCTTTATATAATTTAGGTAGGAGTAAAAAGTAAATATGTTGTACATAGAGATTGTAACAACCCCATAAATTTAACACTCCCAACATTTTACTCTACTCTCATTTTCCTGTGAGGGAGTCAAGCTTAGTTTCGTTCTAATACCATGTTGTTTTTCTTCATATGAGATATGATCAATATATTATTGCAATGATGAGTGTTCCATATATAGAGAACATATGATGACCATCCATGAAAGGATGTGTCCCTTGGATAATCAATAACTATTTATTATTATCATTTACTTATTATATATAGTATTTAATAATCAATAATTATATTATTAATTGTTAATCTAAGAGAATGTCTTCCCGATGTTGTCCAAACATCAACACTACTCAAGTCATTTACTAACCCAAAATTTGCATCCTTGGTTGTTCCCTCTTCTTGTTTAGGTTCTAGCAATGGTTGTGCAGGGGGATTTGAGGTTCTCCTATCTTGTGGGTCAAACAACCATGTAAGTGGACTTACGCCTTCAAGGCCAATGAAATATGTTTCTCTGTTGTTATTGTCATGTTTCAAACAACATCCATTGTCAGGGGTTCCTTTTTCCTGATCAACACACCCACAATTCCATCAAATTTATCCAAATAAGAAATTAAAGCAAACTCAACATTACGTCTAACAATATTGGCAATATTGGGAATTTTATGATAAGTTTTAGAAAAACATGTATGAAATTCCAAAACAGTCTCATTCTCTTGTTTATTAAGATTTTGAAAGTTTCTAAGAGAGAAGTACCCTATTTGTCGCCCCATCTTTCCAAGAACTTGGTGTTGAAAGAATTCCATCCATTAATGGAATTGTTCTGAAGAGTCTTATACCAAGTGTGAGCTTCACGTCCAAAGTAGAGATAAAAATTTTCATTTTCACGCCCTCATTTTCAACTGCCTCGTCATCACACACCTTCAAAAAATAATCAATGTGGTCATGCACATTGACGACATTATTTCCTTGAAACTTGGGCAACTTTTTGACATAGTTAGTTGTAGGCAAAGCGTGAGGATGCCCTTGAATTGCAGTGAAGTATAGAGGAGCATAAGCATTAAAAGTAAATCTACCAGCCATGTTGCTAGAAATTGAAGCCCCTAAAGCACTTGGAACAATTAAAGCACTAAAACTTGGAACAATTACAACGGAAAAGGATGGAGTAGACAATACTTGAGGTGCCGAAGTACTTACCACAGTGCTAGCAGTTGTAGTAGTGAAAGGAAGAGATACATGAACCATTGATAGAGAAAACGAACCCACTGTGAGAGAAGGACTAGCAGTGGGAGTGATGAAATAACTATTTCGAAACAAGTGTTCAGGCTCACCGAGGGATGGAAATAGTCCTCGAGTGAGGTCAAATCAGGATGATCTGTGTAAGTTCTTCTATTAAATCGCCCATGTATCACGTGGATTCGCTAAGTGAGTGAAATAAAATAAAACAATTAAAGTAAAAACTCACCAAATGTCGTGTTACCAAGGATTGCATTCACCGACAATGACGCCAATTTGTTAGCATACTTTTTCACCCTCCAATATGAGTTGATATAACCGAAAAAGCAGCGATGAAGGTGTTAATTCAAGGAGAAATGTCCCAATTATCACGGGTAAGACCCCTCTCCTTTGGGTTGGTGTGTGTCAACCTCAAGGGGGAGTCCCTAGGTACCAACCTACTGTTCGGAAGACTGATTTTATGCAATTAATGACAAAAAACAGTAGCAAAATTGCTTTGGATAGTGTGTAAACACACCGCCAAAGTGTTACAAAAAGATGATTTTACATAGCTTGGAGGGATCTTACAGGGTTAGCACAACAAAGATATAAAGAAGCAAGAAAGAAATCATTTAAACGATAGAAAGATATCATAATAAATGGTAAGAAATACTAATCTAATTGCAAGAGTAAGAACAAGATACCAACAAGAAGGAAAGTTCGTCAAAAAACACAATACTTTTTTATCATAGGCTTGCCAAAAGGTTGATTGTGCCACAGTAGACAAGTCCACAACCGGTACAATGATCACACTTTCTCAAAGTGAGAGTAGCTAAACAAAAGAGAATGAGAGAGGAGAAATAGAATAACAGTATGTTGTTGCTGCAAAAATCCATCCATAAAAATCTAGCTCGACCTCCAATATATAGTACTATGGGTGCACTTTCCAAGGAGGAGAGACCAAAGATTCATAGGAGGAGGAATATGAGTGGGAATGCATGTGCATGAGTGAATGAGAGATGAGTGGGAGAGGAAAACAGTACATGCACAATAGAAGTGGAGTGAAACTCCCACGTGTGAAGAAAAGGGAGAGTAGATGTGTGCCAAGTGAGGAGAATAAGGGGCTTTGCACACTAGACTTTCAGAGAATGCACATGAGAGAGAGGAAGTGGAGAGTAAGTCGTGAATGGGAGATAGATAATGAGGAAATAAGAGCTTAGGAGGAGGGAATACATGCATGCTAGGAAGGACAAGTTAAGTGATGGATGGGAGGATTGAATGCCCAAGAAATAAGGAATTGTGCCCTATTATGTAGGACGAAGTGCATTCAAGGATGAGAGAGTGAGAATATAGAGACCACGTGTGAGATTTAGGCTCTAAAGAGGGCGAACGTGAGGAATAACTTGCTAGGAAATAGGTTTTAGGGCATGAGGTGGTGCATGCATAGGAGGAAGGAGTTTACAAGATAATGTGCCACACGTGTGAGGAGAAAAGAGGAGAGCGAGGGTGCATTCCAACGCATGGAGAGTGAGGGAGAGTAATTTGTTTTAGCTTTATGGAGAGAAAGAGACACATGGGGGATAAAATTAGGAATCCAACGCATGTATAAACACCCAGTTTGACCAAGGCATGTATGAGTTAGCCAACATGAAGAATTGCACCCTATTTTTTAGGGTTTTTGTGTTTAAAAGCAAATAAACGAGAATTTAGAGGACTTAATACATAAAAAGTGGAGTCATGGAAAGTGAGAGAAAAGTTAGTGAGAAAATTAATCCTTGATTGGCTCAATAATCTCCATAGGATTTCCACCTCATCTATGCGCCCCTCCCTCACTCTATTTAATTCTCATTTAATATTTTTTCCTTGGAAAGTGCACCCCCTCATCAATTGATTCCAAGTAGATGCCACATGTCACATTGAATCACTGTCACTTGTCAAAATTTGACCCGGCCACTTGTCACCTCGGGAGCCAACCACCCTTGCTATAAATTGAAACTAGTAAAAATAGGGTCCTACATCTAAAAATAGGAAATGATCAAAATTGTCTAGGATAACTAGGAGAACACCGCCATGTGTCATATGTCTAAAAATAAACAATGCTGAAAATAGAATGTCCTCGCATACCAATGATATCATACTCATCGGATTCTATTTTTTGAGAGGATTCCAAATATGCGATCAAAATCGACATGCAAGCTTTGGTGTTCTTTCTAATAAAAATAGAAATACCATGCATGTCACTTGTAAAAGTTCCAAAATACTCAGAATGTCTCAAGGATCAATACTACCCACTCAGAATCTTGATCTAAGATCTGGAGCTCAACTTGCTAAAAATAGAATGTTCTTGCATGTCACCCGAAAAAAGGTCATCAAGATCAATATCATGCAAGCGCCAACTATGTATGCTCAATACTATCAAATGAGTCTCCGATCATTGTCTCCTAAAAAGTAGGGTCCCCTGCTATATATAGGCATCTCTCTCAAATGCATGGGAAACCAAGCTAGCTCTAACTCTGAAACAAAAACAACCATATACTGATCATGTACCTATCTTTGATGGGAACCAACATCTTACTCACACAAGTGCTAAACTCTGGGGAAATCTCTGAATGTTGGCCTAGATAGTGCATGTTGGCCCTTAACCCTCAATATTTTCAAGAATGGAAATCTATGGGTTAACAAGACTAATTCTAGAAATCTACATGAGAGAGAGATAAGAAAAAATGAGAAAAGTTAGGGATAAAGATTTGTTGAGAGATTCATGGAGATATTGTGGAGAGAGTTATGGAGATAGTTGTGGAAATGGTTTGAACCAACCATTTAATTATGAAATAGTTGTTATGGTAACCTATCATTATACAAGGGACCATTTGTACACTAGACGATAACAAACAATAATGATTTAATTTAATATAATTGCCCCTTCGGGGGGGGGTTCTTGAGCATAAGTTCTTGGTGTCCCTTGTTTCGTATTATGTGTTTGTGTGTGTTTTCATGTGGTCTAGTTGTATGCATCATTGTACCTCAATAGAAAATACACACATCTCTTTATAAGAGAGTGTTTTTACCCTAAATTGCAATTTCATTTGATAATACAACCCGTCATTAAAAGTCTGAGGAAAGAAAACACTACCAAGAACTTATTCACAATGTAGCTTCCACAATACATACAAAGTTACAACTTGGATGCAGTTCCAAACCCCTCTTAAGGAGACATGGGCCAACAACACAATGTCTAAGTGGATCTTACTAAATATGAATCTTCAAGGGCTCCACATGAAGTCCCAACTAGCACATACAAATCTCCAATCTCAAAATAAATTTCAAATGGTTTCAATCTAGCTGCAATGCGAGCAAGCATCATATGTGAACCTCATACATGACAACCCCATTAGAGGGTTGGCCTTGTTACACAGAAACCATGTTGGCATTTCTTACAGGAAGAGTGTGCTTGTCATTGATGGCAAGAACAACAACGATGATGGAAAACAGGAAAATCATAAGCTTAGGAGGAGAAGCAAACAGTATGCAGAGATAAAATCTCAGAAGGGAAAGCGCAATACAGAAACATGATCAGGATCAAATCCTTGATCGTGGATCTGCTTCGAGAGTCCTCACGACCGTTGGATCACTTTAAGTGGAAGGATACGATAACCGGGGCAAAATGGTTGAGAATTTGATTATCCGAATTTCCGTCAGCCATCGGATTGATTTAAGTGGAAGGACAAGATAAGTAAGGGCTGAGATCTGAGATCTCGATCACCTGAATTTCCGTCAACCGTTGGATCGAAATAAATGGAAGGATAGGATAAGAAAAGATGGAGAGTCATTGGATTTAATCCAAGGCAAAGTTGCATCGCAGATAGATCGAGTTGTTGATATAAGATCTTGATCAAACGAACATCATTCATTTCGGGTCTAAAGTTATGAGGGTGTTACGCTTCGGAAAAATATCACTTCAATATCTTTCAATTTGAGATTTGAAATCCCCAAAGTCCGAAAAGCCAGAGATCCGAAATAAATTCTCGACCGTCGGATCATCTGAAGTAGATCTCAATCGTCAGATCATCAGAAGAAGATCTCAAGCATCAGATCATCCGAAGTGAATCTGGGTCCTCTGATCTAGAGCGTCGGTTTGAGATTTGAAATCCCCGAAGTCCGGAGAGACGGAGAGAAGAAATAAATTATCGACCATCGGATCATCCAAAGTAAATCTCGATCGTCCGATCATCTGAAATAAATCTCAGTCGTCAGATCGTCCGGAGTAAATCTCAAGCGTCGGATCGTTCGAAGTGGATTTGGGTCGTCTAATCTAGAGGAGACGTGGCGCAAATCTGTGGATTTTGGGTAAAGACTCGAAGTAAGACTCAATCATCCGATCCAAGAGGACACATGGCAATAATCTGCATACTTCAAGGGGAAGTAAAGTTTGAGACTTGAGATTTAAAAAGTCTGGAGACCCGAAGGAGATCTCGACTGTTGATCGAGAAAGGGGCTGTAGAACCGTTGATCTGGTTGAAAGGTCAAATTCTCACAGTAGAGGCAGAGCCATCGATTGAGAAGGACATGTGTTTGCAGATCATCCACTTTGGAAGATTGACGTATGGAGAAAAGCAGGGTTTGAGATTTGAAACTCCTGGAGCTCGGATCATGAAGTAAATAACAACCATTGATTTACGAAGGATAGATCTGATCCACAGAACTTGAGAGGATAGATATGAACCGTTAATTCAGGAGCACCGTCAATATCGTGAGATTGACGATCCCGTCGCATTGCGGGGATTGAAAGTGCGCAAACTTTAAAAAGTTAAGGACGAGCCGCAATTGAAACCATGGTTTTGGATAAAGGACACGTGGAGGCGCGAGGTAAATTGCGGGGCGAAACACAGTTTGATCTAAAACCACCTTTGGCTGCGCCCGCAATCGCATGGTCACATGAGATTATCGCCCAAGGTCACATTAGTGGAAGATAGGGGAAGGATCTAGCGCTTCTAGGCTCCACATTAGAGGTTACGCATTGAAAATTCAAAAAGGCCTCTGTGTGTATAATCCAACGATGCCAATCAAACATAATCTGATCGAAGGGTTGTTGCTTCATCTCATGATTTCTGGATCAGTTACGATTTAGTTACACTCACTGAACCATTGTTCCTGAGCGGTTGAATCATTGTTCATGAGCATTGGAATCATGATTCCTGAGCGTTTTTGAGATTCTCGACTTGAGCATTGGAGATGCGCAGTGTAATGGATGATGAGAGAAGGAATAAAATAAAAATGTGGTGACAAAGAGAGGTTGTTGTTTCTCTGTAAAAAGTAGTCGAACTGTAAGCAAGGAATTTTTACAGCATGAACTAAGGGAGAAAATGCAGAGATGATGAACATAAGATGGACAGAGAAGAAATGGTAAAAACAATAGACTGTACGAGAACTTAAGCACAATAAGATGTGAGTAGGAACACACTGATGCAGTCAGAGAAGCACAGTGTATCTGAATAGTGATGAGACTGGTAAGTCATTGATAAATATTGTATCACTGTAATAAATTTTTGAAAGCAAAGATTTATATATCAGGGTGGTAGGGTGGTGCTAAGAAGGACTGTTGTCCTCAGAGTTTCAAGTGGGTGCTTGTGCATAGGGAGTTGTAGCTTCCATCTGGTTGTAGCCAGAAAAACCAGGGTGGTAGGGTGGTGCAAGGTAGAACCATTGTTCTCTGTTATACAGGTTGGTGCCTGTGTGACTGGAAGTTGGTGCTTCCATTCAGTTGGTGCTGGAACACTCAGGGAGGTGGTGCTTCCTTCTAGTGGGTGCTAGAGAAACTAGAGGGTTGGTGCTCTCTACAAGTTGCAACTTGTTAAAGAAGAGGTTGTAGCCTCATTTTGAGTTGGTGCTCAAAGATTGATGATGTATAGAACTTAAAAGACTACCTATCATTCTAAGAAGAAGATGTTTTCTCCCTTTATGGGTTTCCTCATGAATATTTGTCTTTGTGTATATCATATGTGTGATTGATGTTAATTATTCTTGTTGTTCATGACTCACATAATCTTGATGATCACTTGGAGAACATTAATAATATTTCAATAGGCATAAAATTGTTTAAGCACAGTAACAACTGATTCACCCCCCCCCTCAGTTGTCTTAGTATTTTCAACAATTGGTATCAGAGTGGGTTCCTTTTAGCTAAAGGTAGATCAATAAGCTTAAACATGACAAGTCATGAAGAAACTTTGACCAATAAGCCTCCTTTGTTTGATGGAACAAATATTGCTCTCTGGAAGGTTAGAATGAGAACATACATTATGGCCTTAGGTGCTGATGTTTGGGATGTTGTAGAGACTGGATATAGAAAACCTTTTGTGCTAGCTTCCAAAGATGATAAGTTAGAATTTAGCTTCAATGAAAAGGAAATGAATGCTATCTTGAGTGGGCTTGCTGAAGCTGAATTTGTAAAAGTAATGCAACTTGATTCTGCCGAAGAGATGTGGGATAAACTCAATAGCAGTGATGAAGGAAATGAGAAAGTAAAAGATGTCAAACTTCAGACATATAGATTGAAACTTGAACAACTAAAGATAAATGAGGATGAAACAATTAATAAATATTTTTTAAGAGTTGAGGAGATTGTGAATGCCATGAAGGGTCTTGGTGAAAATATTGAAGACACATTTTTAGTTCAAAAGATTTTAAGATCTCTACCAAATAGATTTAATCCAAAAGTTTCTGCAATAGAAGATCTTAATGATCTTAAGATTTTGTCTATTGATCAACTTCTAGGAACTCTAACTACTTATGAAATGAAGATTAGTAAAGATAAACCCACCTCTAGAGAAGCATCATTTAAAGCATATAAGAACAAGGATTATGAGCCTGATGAAGTTGAAGCAAAAGCTGTGAGAAGACTAAAGAAAGGATCATGCAAGAACCAAGGCAAGTTTCCCTTCAAATGTTTTAATTGTGGAAATATAGGTCACTTTGCATCTAAGTGTCCACACGAGAAGAAGGACCAAAACTCTGAAGGTGAAGAGAAGTACAAATCCAAGAGATTTGGTAAAAACATTTTTTTATGTGTAAACAATGATGACTCTTCAGGAGACACAGATAATGATTCTTCTTGTGAAGATAAGGTTAATGACTTTATGCTTATGGCCAAAGAGGATTATGATAATAAAAACACAAGAAGTGATGTTAATGATAAAGAAGTTGTGGTTGACTTGGAAGGAGAACTGATCAGTGACTTAGAAGAAATTGCTAGATTCAAATTTAAGAAGAAAAATAAAAAACAATTGTTGATACAGTTCGAGAAAGACAGTAAAAAACTTGATGAAGACTTTGCCCTGCTAAAAGTGAAATTAGAAGAGGCAAAGAAAATAGAGGACATTTTGAAATAACAATTATCAGAGAAGAAGGCAAGATGTGAAGCCTTGGAAGAAGAGGTAGTAAAAACCAGAAAGAGATGAAGAAGTTTAAAGCATTGTGTCTCCAAAATCTTCCAAGCATTAAAACCTCAACAGAACTAAGCGACATTCTGAGCAAACAGAGATCTCCTTTGTTGAAGATTGGTTTAGGCTATGTAAGTGGTTCAAGCAACAAACAGACATAAAACAAAGAGCCAATAAAGATGATCATGTTCCAAGTTAGCGGACAATCAGACCATGTGAGTACTCTGCCACCAAAAGCTAATAAATACAAGATGATCCCTGATAAAAAACAAATATATCAGAAGATGGAGCAACAAATGCCAAGAAAAAGGCCATCCTTCAGGTACCAAAATTTATTCCATGGTTATTATTTTTACTGCTCTAATTTTGGTCATAAGATTGTAAATTGTCAAATTAAGTTTAGAGACATGCAACTAAGGAGATCAAGAAATAAACAATCTTTGCAACATAGAACTAAACATCCAATGAGTAGACAAAGTCGCACCAATCAATTTGACCTATTGAACAATGAGATCAAATGCTATAACTGACATAACTTCGGCCACAAAGCTACAAACTGTCATCTGAAGAATTACAAAGCAGATTCAAGGATAAAACCCTTAGCTAGAAATGTCAGAACATGGAAAAAGAAAGATAGTGAAAAATGTGGTTTAGTACTTTCAACTCAAAGACAAAAGAACTCCTGGTATATTGATAGTGAATGTTCCAAACATATGATTGGAGACAAAAGTAAGTTTTTGTCAAAAGTGAAAGCAAATCAGGAAATGTAACCTTTGGAAATGATGCACCAAGAAAAATCAAAGGTAAAGGAATGGTAAATCTAAGTAATGGCAAAGGGAAAGCTCAAGATGTGTTGTTTGTAGATGGTCTAAAACATAATATGCTTAGTGTCAGTCAAGTTTGTGTCAAAGGATATAAAGTTGTTTTCACTTCTAAAGATTGTAAAACACAATCTGTGAATTCATGACAATTGATTGCAAAAGGCATAAGAACATAAAACAATGTCTATGTTTTGAAAGAAGAAAAAGAAGAACGACGCTTAAGCAAGTATGATGAAAGTTGGTTATGGCATAGGAGACTTGGACACTTAAATTTTGATCATCTGGTCAAACTTAAAAACAGTGGGGAAGTAAAAGATCTTCCAAAAATATCAAAGCCATATGATTCTGTATGCAAACCTTGCCAAATAGGAAAGCTCATTCGGACACAGTGTAAATCTAAGAACTTTGCATCAACAGAGAAACCTCTTCAGTTAGTACATATGGATTTATGTGGACCATCAAGAAAGGAAGGTACATGAAAATAAAATTATTTCATGTTGATTATTGATGATTATTCTAGACTTACATGGGTTGTCTTTCTGAAAGAAAAATATGAAGCATTTGAAAAATTCAAAGTGTTTAAAGCTCTGACTGAGAATCAAACAGGAAAAAAATTGAACGCAATAAGGTCTGATAGAGGAGAGTTTAGTTCAAGGGACTTCAAAGAGTTTTGTGATAAACATGGGATCAAAAGAGAGTATACTATTCTAATGACTCCACAACAAAATGGATTAGTTGAGAGACAGGACAAAGGGTTCAAGAAAGGTGTTGTTGACACTAACCTATACATTAACTCTGAAGGTGATGATTTATTAGTTGTTTTGGTTGATGTAGATGACATTATTTTTGAATGTACCAATGACCCTTCAGTTCAGTGGTTTGCTAATTCTATGCAAACTGAGTTTGAGATGTCCTTGATAGGAGAATTGTCATATTTTCTTGGTTTACAAATCAATCAGAGTTCTACAGGGCTATTTATCTCTCAAGAAAATTATTTGAAAGAGATGTTGAAGAAGTTTCAGATGGAAGATTCCTCTCTTGTTAGTACAGCTATGGTGGTTGGTTGCAATCTCAGTATAGATGCTATTTCACCCGATGTTGATCAAAGAACATATCGATCAACAATAAGCAGTGTTATGTACATCACAACATCTCGTCCTGATATAATGCAAGCTGGTGGAATGGTAGGTTGTTATCAGTCTACTCCTAAACAAAGTTATTTAGCAGTTGTCAAGAGGATATTCAAATATTTGAAGGGTACAATGACTTATGGTCTTTGGTATCCTAGAAATCAGAATTTTCAATTAACTGCATATTCAGATGTTGATTGGGCAAACTGTTTGGATGAGAGAAAGAACATCAGTGGAGGCGTATTTTTCTTAGGTGATTTGTTAGTAGCATGGCTTAGTAAGAAGCAAGAATCCATTTCATTATCAACTATAGAGATAGAGTACATTGCTGCTGCTACTTGTTGCACTCAGATCTTATGGATGATACAAAATCTTGCAGATTTGAAGGTAACTTATACTGATCCATTTTCACTTCACTGTGATAACACCAGTGCCATTAGTGTATCTAAGAATCTTGTTCTACATGCAAAGACTAAGCATATACCAATTAAATATCATTTTCTCAAAGAGCAGGTTACAAACAGAGTTGTTCAGCTGAATTATCTTCTCTCCACAGAACAAATATCTGATATCTTCACTAAACCGCTTGCAAAAGCTCAGTTTGAGTATCTACGCCAGAAGTTGGGCGTGATTCTGTTATCAAGTTAAAACAGACCATCTGATCAGGGGGAGAGTGCTCATATCATATCTAATCAGGGGGAGAGTGCTTATTGTATCTATGTTCAGGTGGAGAGCAGAGTCACTCTTAGTTTTCTTTGACATTGATTTCAAAGGGGGAGAAAAGGTGTGGTTTGGATGCTAGAGGTGGAGGTCTAAGCAGAATAGTGCAGTCTTTCAGGGTTGCCATTAATGCCAAAGGGGGAGATTGTTGGCATGTCTTACAAGAAGAGTGTGCTTGTCATTGATGGCACGAACAACAGCGCCGATGGCAAACATGAAAAGCATAAGCTTAGGAGGAGAAGCGAACAATATGCAGAGATCAAATCTCAGAAGGAAAAGCGCAGTACATAAACGTGATCAAGATCAAATCCTTGATTGTGGATCTACTTCGAGAGTCCTCATGACCATTGGATCACTTTAAGTGGACAGATAGGATAAGCGGGACAAAATGGTTGAGAATTCGATTATCCAAATTTCTATTAGCCGTCGGAATGATTTAAGTGGAAGGACAGGATAAGCAAGGTCTGAGATCTGAGATCTCGATCAGCTGAATTTTTGTTAGCCGTAAGATCGAAATAAATGGAAGGATAGGATAAACAAAGATGGAGAGTCATTGGATTTAATCCAAGGCAAAGTTGCATTGTAGACAGATCAAGTCATTGATCTAAGATCTTGATCAAACAAACATCATTCGTTTCGGGTCTAAAGTTATGAGGAGATTACGCTCCGAAAAAATCTCACTTCAAGATTTTTCAATTTGAGATTTGAAATCCCTGAAGTCCGAAGAGCCGAAATAAATTCTCGACCGTCGGATCATCCGAAGTAGATCTCAGTCGTCAGATCGTCCGAAGAAGATCTCAAACGTTAGATCGTCCGAAGTGAATCTGGACCATTTGATCCAGAGCGTCAGTTTGAGATTTGAAATCCCCGAAGTCCGGAGAGCCGTAGAGCCGAAATAAATTCTCAATCGTCCGATCATCCAAAATAAATCTTAGTCGTCAGAGCGTCTGGAGTAAAAATCTCAACCATCAGATCATCCGAAGTGGATATGGGTCGTCTGATCCAGAGAAGACGTGTCGTAAATATGTGAATTTCGAAGACCCGAAGTACGCCTCAACTGTCCGATCCAAGAGGACACGTGACAGTAATCCACATACTTCAAGGGGAAGTAAAGTTTGAGACTTGAGATTTCAGAAGTTTGAAGACCCAAAGGAGATCTCAACCATTAATCAAGAAAGGGGCCGCAAAACCGTTGATCTAGTTGAAAGGTCAAATTCTTGCAATAGAGGCAGAGCTGTCAATTGAGAAGGACAAGTGTCCGCAGATCATTGACTCCGGAAGATTGGCATACGGAAAAAAACAGGGTTTTGAGATTTGAAACTCTCGGAGCTCGGATCACGAAGTAAATCACAGTCGTTGATTTAGGAAGGATAGATCTGATCCGCAGAACTTGAGAGCACAGATCTGAACCGCCAGATCAGGAGCACCGTCAAGATTGTGAGATCAACGGTCCCATCGCATTGCAGGGATTGAAGGTGCGCAAACTTTAAAAAGTTAAGGGCGGGTTGCAATTGAAACCACGGTTTTGGAGAAAGGACACGTGGAGGCGCGAGGTAAATTGCGGGGTGAAACACAGTTTGACCTAAAACCACCTTTGGTCATGCACGCAATCGCATGGTCACATGAGATCATCGCCCAAGGTCACATCAACGGAAGATAGGGGAAGGAGATAACACTGCTAGGCTCCACATCAGAGGTTACGCATTGGAAAGTCAAAAAGGCCTCTACGTGTATAATCCAACGGTGTTGATCAAACATAATCTGATTGAAGGGTGGTTGTTTCATCTCGTGATTTCTTGATTGGTTAGGATTCAGTTACACTAACTGAATCATTGTTCCTGGGCGTTGAAATCACGATTCCTTAGCGTTTTTTAGATTCCTGACTTTAGCATTGGAGATGCAGAGTGTAATGGATGATGAGAGCAGGAATAAAAGAAAAATGTCGTGACAAAGAGAGGTCGTTGTTTCTCTGTAAAAAGTAGTCGAACAGTAAGCAAGGTAGTTTTACAGTATGAACTGAGGGAGAAAATGCAAAGATGAAGAACATAAGTTGGACAAAGCAGAAATGGTAAAAACAATAGACTGTATGAGAACTTAAGCGCAAGAAAATGCGAGTATGAATACACTGATGTAGGCAAAGCAGAGCAGTGTAGTAGAACAGTGATGAGACTGGTAAACCATTGATAAATACTGTATTACTGTAATAAATTTTCGAAAGCAAAGATTTATATCTCAAGGTGGTAAGGTGGTGCTAGGGAGGATTGTTGTCCCCGGAGTTTCAAGCGGGTGCTTGAACACAGGAAGTTGTAGCTTCCATCTTGTTGCAGTCAGAAAAACCAGGGTGGTGCAAAGTAGAACCATTGTTCTCTGTTATATAGGTTGGTGTCTGTGTGACTGGAAGTTGGTACTTCCATCCAGTTGGTGTTGGAACACTCAGGGAGCTGGTTCTTCCTTCTAGTGGGTGCTAGAGAAACCAGAGGGTTGGTGCTCTCTGCAAGTTGCAGCTTGTTAAAGAATAGATTGTAGCCTCATTTTGAGTTGGTGCTCAAAGACTGATGATGTACAGAACTTAAAAGACTGCCTATCATTCTAAAAAGAATAAGTTTTCTCCCTTTATGGGTTTCCTCATGAATATCTGTCTTTGTGTATATCATATATGTGATTGATGTTAATTATTCATGTTATTCATGACTTGCATAATCTTGATGATCACTTGGAGAACATTAATAATATTTCAATAGGCAAAAAATTGTTTAAGCACGGTAGCAACTGATTCACTTCCCCCTCCTCCTCCCCCTGTCCCCCCCCCCCTCTTAGTTGTCTTAGTATTTTGAACAAACTAGACAAATACACATATCTTGAAAGAGAGTCTAAAGGACCATGGTGTCCAAGGGCAATTGACTCATTTAGTTTCCGCTTGAAAGATTCCACCCCATCTCCAATCTCCTTTGTAAGGAATAGGGAGAGCTAAAATGTCGATATAGATTGATTATGATATCTGCTAATATAGATGATGATGACATGTATAAGCTCAATTTACACACTCCAAGGCAGAGAGATTGGATGAGAAATTATAATAAACCCATTTGTTGGCTATGATTTTGAATAGATTGATGAATGTCTAAATTGGTGGCTTTGACATTTCTTTGGATGATCATTGTGATTTTCGACTAGTTTGTCATCTTAATTTTGCAAGTAATTATATTGTGGTAAATATTCTCATGGTTAATTTGGAAACCTGAACTTATTGAACATAATTTTGACTAGCTTAACACATATGTTCCCATTATTAAGACTGCATAGACTGGCTGTAGCTATTGCATTTATTAACATTGTTAACAAAATTTCAAGTTAACTAATTTGTTATGATTGCTATGTTAATTCACCGTTTAGTAGTTGGGGATTTTGGAGGAAATACAAGATTGTGCAATATTAAAAAACAAAAAACTTTTGTATACGGCATAATTTAATCCTTCGAGCTTTTAAAAACAATAACATTCTATTTTCTTTGACATGCTCTGAAATAAATGAATGCCAATCCACTTGCTCTCAAATGTCTTTCCCTTTTCACGAGTTGGCCAATTTATTATCAGATACTACCTGCTACAACTATTAGTGATGATACACCTTTTTGTGTTTCTCTTGATTACAAGAACGTCCAGCAAATAAAATACCAAAAGTTTCTCAAGACACCATACGAACCTCTTATGTTTTAAGAATAAAATCTAAAAGCTACTCCTTTTCCCAAAAATGGAAATTTGCACGCTCATACCTTATTTTATATAAATTTGTCTTTGCTAGCAAACAAGTGTCCTAGATTTTGAAATTAGCTGTAATGCAAATTACACTTAAATGGTCATTAATGCACTAACACAGCCATCTATTACACTAAAATACCATTTAGGTTTAGAAATATCATTCACCACAATAATACTAGAGAAGTCACTCTAAATAATTGATTTGAAACTTTATTTGTGTTCAAAGCCTTATAAAATTGACAGAGATAATATCTAAGTGACATGCATAATACTATTTAGAGCGTTGAAAATATGGTCACAAATAGCTACATCCTCTGTTCTAATTGAAGTATCTTTATCTCTGACTTCTATTATAGCTTTTGATGGGAAACTAATTTTTACAATAAATTGTAATACACTTTTGTCATTTTCCTTTTTGTCCTCTCTGACCGTTTCTGATGTTACATCATCTTCAATGGAAGCACATATTCCCCGATCTCTCAAAGCCGCCAATAAATTATCTGGATTAACCACTCCTTTTCTGCATTGCTGGTTGGAGAAAGTTGATGATGGACCTGATGGTGCTATGGACTTTAATGAAAATCTACCATCTTCCATGTGGAGTTCTGCTTTCAGTTTAGCCACTGCAGATTTTTCTTGTCCAACTTGCTTTGGCCTAAGCTGGAATGCTAAATCAGTTGCCATATCTACTTCAATGTCATCCTTCAGGCAGGGTATGCGCAATGTTTGTCCTTTGCAGTAGAACAAAATTGATTGTTCTTTTAAGGCCATTTTGTGTATCCCTTTCTGCAAAGCTTCCGGAAACTGAAAACACATTACCAATACCTATTGTGATTATTTATATAACAACCTGCATATTCATGTCTATCATTTATACGCTGAATAATAGAATACACCTGCCACCACAAAAATTGAGAAGTAAATCTTCCAACCTGTACAATCAACTCACCAGAACAAGCTTTGGCTGCAATTTCGTCATAACTGAGGCAATTTCATTGAACCTAACAAGCAAATGGACAAAACAAATCAAAGACTGCAACCATAAAAGAAATCAGTATCAGTTTTTCCATTATGCAGCTGAAGCATTTCATATCCTTTGTTATTTGAATATTAAATTGTCCCAATATATCTGTAACTCGAGATAATTTATGCTTTACATCTCAGCCATGATACAATGCTAGTCAGGTCAGAATTGATAAGCATTTTCTAGCCCAGTACGACGTGTTTAAGGCACACCAGATTAGCAAGAGGAAAACACGCTATCAGAAATACAAAACAAAACAAAAAACATATGTTCTGCAGACTTTAAGCTAAAAGAGTGAAGTGCCATTTGATTTATTTGAGTGGTCAATGTTATCGCACAATTTGTACTTGTCCAAAGCCAAAGACAAGTAGGTGAAATTAGCATAACAACAGGATATCCCGCCACTGTCACCTTAGTGAGAAATCCCCACTTTTAGGGATGGATGAAGGTCCAAACCAAGGGAGGCGTCCCCCGTGGCCTAAAGGGCTGGATAAGCCAAGGATATGATTAAGAAATACCCCCCTCTCACTGGTCACCTAAGTCAAGAATGTCTATGTCCGAGGAATTGAGCCAAAGAAGAATATTGGTGTACCTGCCCGGAACAAGAACAATATAGCATATATAAATATATAGCAATTTCCAAGTACAAGAATGATAATAAGACCTCAATAGACAATAGACAATCAAAAAATATGTTGGCTGATATGAAATTGCAGCAAGTTATCAGTTTGCAACAGCAATCAATGTTTTATAACAGCCAAGAGAAAAATAGCTCAGAATTGTGTGTAATCACAATGAAAGCTTAGCATTTATCAAGCAGATTATTTAGCAATTGTCAGAAACAATTTCTGAGTGAGTTAGCTAGGTGTTAAGCTAGTGTATGCAGCAAATTAGTATGAATTAGTATGGCTGTAGCAATGTTTTGCAACGGCAGCAGGTTAATTGATGATTTTAGCTAAGCTAGGGTTGGCAGAAGTTAGTAGATGCTTTAGAGAATAGAGTGTAAATTTTGTTTGATCAATTCCTTCAACAAGAGCAAGTAAACAAGTGCCTTTTGGGCTTATGGAGTCAATTACAACAGCAAAAATAACTTGGAGAAATAAATGATAACAATGTTCTAAGTATGGAGAGATAAAGTCTTGAGGCGTTGGCACTTCAAGGCCTCAAGCTCTAAATCTCAAAGATGGAATTTTGGCTAGAGTGCAAAATCTTTTGGGCTCTCGCAAATTCCTCTTCTCCTTGGACACTTTAAATATATATTTGCAACTAGAAAACTTCTAAAGTGCTAGCACTTTATAGCTTTAGAAGCATATCCTAGACAAGATCTTCTTAGCAATTTAACAAGTGGAAAGCACTAGAGAGAGGGAGAAGCACCTTATGTCCCTCTCCTAGGGTTTAAGCAAGCAATATCATAATCTTCAGCATGAACAAGTAAAATATACCATAACCATTAAAAAATGAGATGAAATTGCAGATTTTGTTTGTGGGTCCCTTGTCCCACAAACAAGGGGGTCTCATACACCAATTTGGTGTCTCACTTGGCCGTGACCTTAAAAATAGATTATTATTATTATTATTATTATTAATCAAGCACAAACCCTAGTTGAAGACTTTTCCACAATAAACAAGCCAAGAAACATCCATATGCATGATCTCCAAGAGGTGCACACTAGTAATTTAGGCCAATAATGCCACTAGAGGGCGGAAATTTCAGATCCACTCTCTTGTGAGAGGAAGAGTTATGATTAAAAGTGAAAATGGGAAGGTGTATTTATATCACCTTTCCCCTAAAATGTCAATACAAAAATATAACAAGGGTCAACCTCAATAATTTGCCCTTATAACTCAATTTTACAAAATTTAATTCATTTGGCACAAAATAAAACCCTAAAGGTGACGTCATGCCCTTCTAGGGTGACGTTGAGCCCCCAAGTGGGATGTTAGGCTGGAAAAGGTGCAACATTTAACCTCCAAAGGTCATGGATCATGCCCATAACATGCCAGGTGTCCATGTCAAGCCTTCCTCCATCAAGGCCTTAAGCCCTAGTGACGTCATGGGCTAGTAGAGTGATGTATAAGCCTCCAAAAGGCATAACATCCATGTGGGAGAAGGTGGGAGTTCACCATCTAGGCCTGCCAGAGTGACTCCAAAGGCAACGTCCTCCTCCTTCAAGGTGCAATTGGTGATCACAAGCCTGACCCAAACGTGGAGTCTCTGCATCCATCCTTGGGCTCCAAAGTCCCATGAAGGTTTGAACAAGTCATCTACTCATGAATCCCTGTCCACCAGGCAAGGTCCTGCAAAGACAAACAGGTACGCCCTCCAAGGGTTCATAAGTCACAAGAATCATGGCAAGTAAGACACATCTAATAATTAAACCACACAAACATGTGCATCAAACCCCCCTTTTCAAACTAAACAAATGCTCAAAGACCTTATACAATTTGTCAAATTTAGGTGTGGGAGGGGTATCAAGACATCCTATTGGGTCAATCAATCCCCAAGTCTAAGGTGTTTCCCAAGGCAAACCTATCTAAGACATGTGTGAGTATGAGGTGGAGTGGGGTAAGACTTTTTGTTAAGGTTTAAGCTATTATTAGGTTTCTTTTCAATTTACTAGATAACCATAGCATAGATAGGATCACTGAGAGAAACACAATCACAAGATACACAACATTTATCCTGGGAAACCCTCATGGGGAAGAAAACCCAGCAAAAA
>ML804220.1:49958-67160 GCA_009831015.1 Picea engelmannii | reverse complement strand
TCCAGATAGAAATGAAAAGGAGAAGAAGAAACACCATGCACATGCAGCAGATGCAGAAGAGCACTCAAAGGCATCAAAGGATGAAGAATTTGTCTTTTAGAGAATGGTGTTTCCATGCATATGAACAATAGAAGGAAACTCAAGCACGACAACAACACTAGACTCCAGGTTTTCATATCAGGTTTGATATTTTTTATATTGTTGTTGCTTAAGAAAGTATTGTACCTAGGATAGCAGTCTTTACAACTTTTTTATTTTCTATTGCTATCAAATGTTTAGGTACACATGAATACTGTCGGTACGATTACCATTAAGAAAATGCTCATTGTTGATGATATACATGTCTGCAAGATGAAATTGATCTCCTCTAGGAGATGTTCTTGATTACTAACCATTCCATGGAGGTTACCATGGAAATGTTGTTCTTGTCTCTTGTTCAGGGCAGGACACAGCTGATAGCTCTGAGAAGGAGCTATGATGAGAGTTGCAAGAGGCAAATATTTAGACAGTCTCTAGCCGAGACATAGAACTGTGTACACGAACATACACACCCATGTAAAGAAGAAGACAAAGAAGAGTATCTCTTATGGAGATTGACTATGAGGAGCAGAAGGCTCCAACCGTACAACTAATTTGACCACTCTTCAGATCATTAGGAAGAGTCAATGGTGCCAGAAGGGCCCTACCTAGAAACGATGCAGTAACACCAGCATGTTCTCATGATACCTTACATAATGCAAAGGAGATATAGATGTGTGGCATTAATAAGCCATACTATGAAGAGAAGCAGATGACTCCACCAGTGGTGAGGCAAACGACCCCACCAAGTACCAGCTCAGAAGGAGATAGATTTCAGAGGGAGTCAACCCTTAGGATCCAATAGGGAGGAGCAACCACCCAACACAGTCCATAGGAGATCAGACTTTAGAAGAAGTCAACAGATGCAACGGAAGCAGGTGGCTCCGGAGATCGTATAGACTCAGAGGGAGTCAAGCTTCAGAGGGAGCATGCAGATTCAGAGTGAGCCTGATCTCAGAGAGAGCCAGTGGCTTAGAGACTTTCATTCAAAAAGTATTCCTTCTCAGATTCAAATAGGAGAGAGAGACGTCTTCCAAGACTAACAGACAGGTGGCATAAGTTGAGGAGGCTAGATCAAAGCTTCAAAGGCTTCTAGGAGATGTGAGATCTCCTGGGAGGATTCCCTTGTCTCAACAGACCTTGCTGCAGTGACAGAAGAGGCAGCTAGCCAAAAGGACTGGGATATATATTTTGCCTCAGTTCCAGAAACCACACATGTTTTCCATCTATGTGGCACTAATGAGTAACATCATTGATTCAGAGCCTTCCACCATTGAAGAAGCTATTGAGAAGCAGGAATGGAAGGATGTCGTGATGAAGGAGTATCAGTCCATCATGAAGAATGATGTGTGAGAGGTGGTTCCGAGACCAGAAGGGAAGTTAGTAGTGACTTACAAGTTGATCTACAAGATCAAGCATGCTGCAGACGAAAGCGTGAAGTGAGATTTGTGACTAGAAGATTCTCCCAGTAAGAGGGAGAAGACTATGACGAAACTTTTGCTCCTGTAGCAAAATACACTTCCATTAGATCAATCATTGTGATTGCTTCCGCAATGGGATGGAAATTACACCAAATGGATGTCAAGACTGCTTTCTTGAATGGTGTAATAGAGGAAGAAGTGTACATAGAACAGCCACAAGGCTTCGTGATCAATGGGAAGGAGTCCCATGTGTGCAGATTGAAGAAGGCCTTGTACGAACTAAAGCTAGTATCCAGGGCATGGTATGCCAGGATAGATGGATATTTGATGAGCTTGGGATTTACCAAGAGTGAGGCAGATCCTAACCTTTACTATAAGGTTGAGGATGGATACCCATTGATCTTGGTTCTATATGTAGATGACCTGTTTCTAACAAGGGACAAGAAGCTCATTGATGGGTGTAAGAGGGAGCTCGTTTCAGAGTTCGAGATGAAGGATCTAGGTCTGATGCATTACTTCTTGGGATTGGAAGTGTGGCAGAGATCAGATGAGATTTTCCTTAGCCAAGGAAAATGTACTGTTGAGATTCTACAGAGATTCAAGATGATGGACTGCAAGTCCATGACCACACCCATGTCGATAAATCTGAGGCTCTTGAGTGACAAATCTTCAGATTTGGTGGATCCCACGATGTACAGACATTTGTTTGAACTTTGGATCCTTGATGTACCTGGTTAACACCAGGCCAGACATATGCTTTGCAGTGAATACCTTGAATCAACACATAGTTGAACCTAGACAAGTACATTGGATGGCAGAAAAACATATGTTGAGGTACCTTCATGGTATGGTTGGATATGGATTGAGATATGTCTCAATTGGAGATGTGAAGCTGCAGGGATATACATATTCTGACTCGGAAGGGAGTGCAGTGGAGCGGAAGAGTACTTCTGGATGTTGTTTCAATCTGGGATCAGGCATGATCTCATGGTTGAGCAGGAAGCAGACATCAGTGCCACTCAGTACATTAGAAGCAGAGTATATCACAGCAAGCGTGGCAAGTCGTGAAGCAGTGTGGCTCCAGAAGTTGTTAGCTGGGATATTTGATTTAGAATTGGATCCAACTTTGATACTTTGTGACAATCAAAGTTGCGTGAAGCCTACCAAGAACCTTGTATTCCATGATAGGTATAAGCATATAGAGATCAAATATCATTACATCTGGGACATGGTGGAGAGAAGAGTTGTGGAGCTCCAGTACATGTCCACAGACGGGCAGATAGCAGACATTCTCACCAAGCCCTTGTCAAGAGTGAAGTATGAGTATTTCAGGGACAAGCTTGGAGTGTTGTCAAATGTACACCCTCATTGAGAGGGAGGTGTATTGTTTCTTCTCATGCCGACTAACCCCTCTGGCCAAGGGTTCCCTAGATCAATCACGTGAGGTGACTGAGGGGGTAATGCATTGTCGGACCTGCTAAGAGAAGAAACATCACACGCATAATCGTAAGACTATGGCGGAGACTGTGTCTCTCCAGATAGTAGCTGTGTGCTACTTCGGTGGATGTGTTCCACTAGCGGAGGCTGTGTGATTCCAGACAATAGTTGTGTGCTACTTCGGTGGATGTGTTCCACTGGCGGAGGTTGTGTGACTCTGGATGGTAGTTGTGTGCTACTTCGGTGGATGTGTTCCACTGGCGGAGGTTGTGTGACTTTGGACAGTAGTTGTGTGCTACTTCGGTGGATGTGTTCCACTGGCGGAGGCTGCGTGACTCCGAACAGTAGTTGTGTGCTACTATAGTGGATGTGTTCCACTAGCAGTGACTGTGTGTCACTAGACAGTAGTTGTGTACTACTTGGCAGCAGTTGTGATCTATTGGATGACATTATAGTAGCTACGTGCTACTAGTTGATTGTCATAGAGATTACCAGATCATTTGATGTAGTTGTGTGTGCTACTGCTTGATCGCAGAGACTGTGCCTGATGATTCGAGCTACCGAAGGCATTGTAGCAGCTGTGTGCTTGCTAGCAGAATGCAGAGTAGTCAGTGGACTACTAGATGAAGATATCATGAAAGATGCCTCCCTAGCTAAAAGGGAGTGTTGATGTTTTGGTAGCTGCGAGAGGATTTTTCTCTCCTAGATGACCTTTCTTAAATGTGGAGAAGATTCTAGAAGCAAGAGATCCATTAAACAGATATTGAAATACCCTAGAAGAGAAGTCGGCCCAGAAAAATAAAGTAATAATGAAAAGACACCGGTCCAAAGGCGAAGTTGGCCCAGCCTAGTGGCCAGAAAGACTAATAGAGGATGTCTTGGCTCATTTGTTCATTCACTCACACTCTCCCAGCTACACAGAAGCAAGGCACAAGTTTGGAGGAGGTGACATAGTAGCTGCAGTTGCACAACTTATTATTGCTCAGTCTTTTGGTATCTCTCTCTTGTGTGTTACTCCTTGAGGATGTGTGCTACCTTTGTATGGTGTTGTTGCTGCAACTGGGGTGGTATTTCTGGTTAAGCTAGCACTTGTGCTAGGTTTTATCTGATTGGACTTGCTTTGTGAAACAGAATCTATTTAAGAAAGGTTTTTGGGTTTTTTCCCCCATTTGGGGTTTTCCCAGGATAAATCTCTTATGTTATTTTCTGTCTCTTGCTTGTGTTGTTACTGCTCAATACATAATATATTTACGTTAATGGTAATGAAGTAAAAGAACACTAGTAACACTAATGCTCTGTAAATAAGGAAAATCCAACAATTTGATGGTATCCAGAGCGCAAAGCAATTTTTGTGAAGTATACGACACCATGTAGTTCATCCAACAGTTCATCTATCCGGGGAATGGGGTATCTTTTCTTAATAGTTCTCTTATTCAAGGCTCTATAATCTATGCACATGCACATAGTCCCATCCTTCTTCTTTACCAACACAATTGATGATGCGAATGGGCTTGAACTTGGTCTGATATGCCCCATGGCTAGCAATTCTTTGATGGCTCTTTCTATCTCGTCTTTGTGCTTCTTGGGGTGTCTGTAAGGTGTAGTGATGACTGGTTTGGCCCCTTCTTCCAATTCTATAATGTGCTCAAACCCTCTATCTGGTGGTTGACCTGGAGGAATAGGCTCAAAGACCCTTTTATGCTTATGAAGGATCCTTTGTATATCTAGAGAGTATTGTTTGTTTCTCCCATCATTTGTGTCCATGATAAAACATTTTTTTGCATAAATTATGTCTTCACGCCTAAAGATGGCATGCATTTTCTTGGCTATCACAACTCTAGGTGAATCCCCTATCATTCCCTTGAGCATGACCCTCTTCCCTTCTTCTGTGTGGACGGACATTTCCAAGGTTTTGTAGTTGGTAGTAATTGGCACCAAGGTGCTAAGCCACTGCACACCTAAGATGATATTGGTATCAAGAATATCTACTACATAAAAATCCTGTGTCAAGGTGTACCTGCCCAAGGTCAATCTCATATGTGGAATGTACTTGTCACAAGCCATACTACTCCCTCCTACTACCTCAACCAGAAAGCCTTCAAAATCAAATGTAGGAATATGTCTCCTCTCTACCATAGCCATATCAATAAAATTATGAGAAGCTCCTCCATCTATCAACATTGTGGACCTCTGTCCTTGGACAACTCCCTTCATCCTAAAAGTGTTAAACTTAAGCACCCCACTCATAGAAGCAATAGTAACCTTCTTGAGCCCACTATCATGATGTAAGGATGCCTCGTCACCTTGTGCATGCAAGGCTTCTTCTTCCTCCCTGTTGTTTGCTTGCATAGTATGAATAGCTCCACCCTCCTTATCATTTGTTTCCTCTTCACTGTCAGACACCACTTCTATATAATGAATTTTTCCTTTGCCCAAACACCTATGACCTAGTTGCCATGGTTCTTTACAGGTGAAGCATAGTTGCTTCCTTCTTAATTCTCTTCTTGTGGCTTCATCCAACTTCCCATTGCCTTTGTCCATTGGTCAAGTATCTTGGCCTCTTGGAATGATGGGAGGCTCGGGTGTAAATTTGTTTTTGTTAGTTGCTCCAACTAGATCTCTGGTGCACTCAATGGCATCCTGTAAGGTTACAGGCTTAAAAACCTTAACACATCCTCGCACAGGTTCAGTCAGACCTTCTATATACATCATTAGTAATCTAGGTTCTGACACATAAGGAACCATAACCGACACTCTCTGAAACTCCTCAATAAAGGCTTCAGCTGATCCTGTCTGCTTAATCTGTGTAAGCTCCTTGAAATGATGTTCTGGATCCTCTTTGTCAAACCTGTCAATGAGTCTCTGAGTGAAGTCACGATAAGAAGCGATACGCTCATGTCCCAAGGTGGTCATTCCATGAAACCACCATTCATGCGCCTTGCCCATCAAGTACAATGTTGCATACTTGATAGCTTTCCCTTCCTCCATGGGATTCAATTAGAGGTAAGCATCCATTTTTTGCACTCATGTTGTAGCGGAGATTTGATCTGATCCATCAAAGGTCGGTAACTCCACTCTTCCTGCCTTACGCCCTAGTTCACTGTCACCTCTGTAACTATCCTTGGATCTTCTTTTCATCTTCAGGTAGAAATACTCTCCCATGGATACCTGTCTCCTGAACCCCACACTCATGGCATTGTACTCCCTTTCTGCCATCTCCCACTCATCCCCTAAACTATCTTGATCAAAAGCATGAGTATCCCTTCTTTGTGCATCTAGAAAGGTGGGCATGTATGACCTAGGAGTAGATCTGCTAGGTGTGTGAGATGGGATTGATGTGCCATCGTTTGGTCTATGCCCTTTTGCATGGCCTTTATGTATGGATTCCTCATGGTTCCCATTACCCCCATTAGACCCACTTGCATCATGACTTCCACCAAATAAGGGTGGATCTTTACCACGCCTTTGCTCCATCAGATACTAAGAAAGAATACCCTGATGTTTACTTTGCTCCTCCATCAAAGCTATCATTTTGTCTTGCCCTCTTTGGAAATTTGCAAAGGATAATTTGAGCTCTGCCTGTCCCAAGGATAAATGGTTTTGCATTTCCTCAAGGTTGTGTTGCATACTCTCCTCACTATTTTGTAGTGCATCGTTCATTGTCTGAGCTACCTTTTCGGCCATAAATTATGCCTCTTCAGATGTGACATTTTCTGTTTCATGAGTTTCCCCCATACTGACTTTTGGCTCTTCCCCTTCTGGAATACCTGATATTGGTTGTCCCCCACGGCCTCTTCTCCTGGTCATTAGTTTTTATCACAGACTGGCGAAGGAATGCGCTCTGATACCACTGTAATATTCCCAAGCAGATTCACTAGGGAACTTAGATGAATTTCTGAACTTGTTTGTTTGTTTTTGCAGTGTTTTAATTCTGAAGTTGCACTTTGGGTGTTTTATGAAGAGTTTATAGCATAAAGAAGACAACAATGAAGTAGATCACAAGATATAAGAGACACAAACAAATATACTTCAGAAAAAAGCTTCAGATCTGACCTTTATTTATTATCATAAGTTGATCTTCCATACATAGATTTGCAGATCTGGTACAATAGAATAATACAAAGAAGCCAAAGATGCACACGCCCTTCAGATACAACAATATAGAGCAATAGGGTCTCCAAGATCCCCCAATACTAAATGAAGACAGATACAAGATCAATTTCTTTCCCCGATGAGCAATAACCTTCACATATGGTACTGGTGCACCCCTCCCTGGCTGGAAAAGCTAGAGATTCCGGCCTCCCTGAAGATGACTTCCAAAACTCATGAAAATACTGCCAAACTGGAGATCGGGAGTTGTAGATAACTTATGAAACAAGTTTGGGGCCAAACCCCTTGATCAAACCCTCCAACTCACTTCCTCAAGGATTGGTGCACCCTCCTTCAGTAAATACGCCCCACTAAAGAATAAAATAGATATGCAAGAGGAAACCTTCCAACAATTGATGCAAAGGGGCGCTATGGGGATGGCAATCACTCCTGTAGTGTATTTCCCTGAAGATTTGACCTCCACAAAGCAAATTGAATACTTCCCCTTCAGCTAGTGCGCCCAACCTACTAGAAAAACCCTTCAATTGTGCCCTGCTTGCACAAATCTCTCCTGAATGGAATCTGGACTGAATAGAATGGTGAGGGAGGGATCTTTCACCTCCTTGAGCAAGCTTGGACCAAGAACAGAGTGAGCTTTCACCTCCTTGCTGGTCTCTAGGGTTTCTTGACTCAAAACCCTCAAAACGTAAGCTACATATCTCAAGTGATCTCAACAAAAGAAAAGCATGAATGAGGAGTGAGGCGCCCTCCTCTCACTTTTATACCTCCATCTTCTAATTCTCTGTTGAGTTACTTTATGATTTTCACTAAGGTTATTGTTTTTAATTTCTTCTTAAGTCAATAACCCTTTTTCTCTTTTCATCCAATCACTTTAATAAAATATCATCAAATCACCTAGTGACATCTTTAGTGCCTCCTACCCCTTTTTCCTGTTGGACTATAGTCTAGAGGGGTGACTAGACTACTAAGTCCTCCATGGTTTTGTCAAGGAGAGGGGAACATTACAGTAACCATTTGAGCTAAGGCGCTCCTCAAACCAAGGGGTCAATCCACCTAGAGATACTAGTAAGATGGTCAAAATAGCAATATTAGTTAGGGTGTTTTATCCAACAAGCCAACTAACTCCCCAAAAGTGTATCTCATGGATTGGCATGCAAGTGTGGGCTTTGGTTGTTAAAACAACAACCTTAAGCCTACGATATCCTCAAAGAATATGCCAATAAGCCTAAATCCATGTACATTTGACCAAACCAACTTAAAAAACCCTAAAAAGAAGGTGGGCACTCTAGAGAAGTGTGCAAGGTGGAGCGCACCTCAATAAAACATTCCATCCATCCAACAAAAAATGATGAATCCCATGGTAAGCACTACTAAAATTTCTAGAAAAACATAAATTAATGCAAAAATAGAAATTTCACCTCTTAACTAGAGGTTTCCCAGATTTTAATCCTATGAATTTTCAACCTTAAGATTGTTGTAAAATATAATACAAAACAAAAATGAAAGTGGACAATATTTCAATCCCTAACAACCCCAAATTTCTAGGGAATCCAAGAGGAAAGATATGCAAGTGTTCTAAATCAACTTGCGACCTACAAATTTGTACTTTCTACAGTCTAGAATCAATTATTGTCACCTGTACAGAAATCAACACCCATGCTTTCACAAAATCTCGATCCTCCTAAGAATAATGACCACCTGTGAATATGAAGGAACATAACCCTAGATCATAAGCATCTTGCCAAACCCCAACATCCCTCAAGTCAACATCACGGGCCAAAATCAACTGACACCACATCATGAGTTGTCCAGGACATCCTATAAAGACAATCATATCTCCATACATGATCAAGACATCTAGATCACATGTCTCAAGGTCACAAGGATAGAACTCTACACAAGCCAACTACTCAATCCTGAAATACAAAGATTGTGGTAAGGTGACAACATATGCAAGGCTATCAACAACCTGTCAGCACGAAAACTCTTCCCATGTACCTCAAATTCTCCAGCAATCGAAACAACCTGAACTGGGTCAACTCCCTCATCATAAAAGAATCCTGATGTAGGAGTAATATCACAGGAAACTCCTTCTATCTAAGACAATCCATCAACCCTATCCCTATATTATATAATACTCCCACCAGTTGCAACCTATCTCAATCTTGAGATGTACGACTAAGATTAAATCCTAATCTAGGTCACTAATGTTCTAGAACTTCTAGAACATTTCATTTAGATTTCTAAAGACTAGTTGACTTCAAAGCATTAAAATTTCACTTTTCTTTTTAAAGTGAAATTACAAGATAGAATTATTTCCCACTTTTCCTAAGTGGTCACTAATAAAATTTCTTGAACCACTTCTTGCACGTTCACACTAAACCCCGTGCAAGAAGTTCCTGCTCGAGCTACATCTCTCAATGCCATAAACCCACTCTTCTTCATGTTTCGACCATGGATGACCTTATATTGAGGTGGGTATCCATAAATTCACTCTTAGTATTTAAGCTAGGTATCCACACACCTACCTTAGATGCATTTGGGTGGGCCATATTGAAGTCGGCTATCCATACACCCATTCTCAATTGTATTTGAGTTGGATAATCATAAACCCACTCTTCTTCATATTTTGGCCACAACCAATCTTATATTGAGCTAGGTATTTGTTATCGCACAATTAGTAATTGCCCAAAGTCCAAGGCAAGTGAGGCAAGATTGGCGTAACAAGGGGGTGACTTATCACTGTCTCTTTAATAGGAAATCCCTTTCTGTTTGAGAGTATGTTAATATTACCCCAAAGGAGACATCCCTAGTGACCTAAAGGGTTGATGAACTAAGACAAAAATACAAGAATACCCCCCTCTCACTGGTCACTCAAGTTCAAAAGTTTTTTATGTCTTTGAGAAATGAAGCAAAAGTAAAGATGAAGTGTACCTGCCCAAAACAAGACAACAAAGCAAAATATGGCAGTTTTCAAGTACCAAATGATGTTAGTGCTTCAATAAGACAATGAACCTTTGAAACATACGCTGGCTGATATAAAATTGCAGCGATATGAAAGTTTACAACAGCATTAAATTTTTTATAACAGCTGCAAGAAATATGTCTTAGAATTGCTTGAAAGAACAATGAAAAAGTAGCTTTAACTAGGAGAAATGATAATCAATTGTCACAAACGTTTTCTGCAGTGTCTAGCTAGCATTAAATGTCAATTTAGCAGAAAATTTGCTGCAGTTAGATGGCTGTAGCAATCTTTTGTAACAGCAGCAAGTATTTGTGCTCAGAATTGCAAGAAAATATCATGGAAGCTTAGCATTTATCAAGTAGATTGTTTGGCAATTATCACAAGCAATTTTTGAGTGAGTTAGATGTGAATTATGTAGGTGTATGCAGCAAATTAGTAAAGATTAGTATGGCTGTAGTAGTGATTTGCAACAACAGCAAGTTAACTAGTGAATTAGCCTAGTTTAGAGTTAGTAGAAGTTAGCAAGAATTTCAAGGCAGAGAGTTTGAGTGTTTGTTTGATCAATCATTCACTAAAACAAGTGGACAAGTGCCTTTATGGGGTAATGGAGTCCATAGGTGGTGGCTTTCACTTGGAAGTAGTAACAGCAATGATTATATTTGTCTAAGTGAAGAATGGATCTTAGAAGAGTTAGCACTTTAAGTTTTCCGAGATCTAAGCTTTAGGGAGGTGAGCTACTAGAGAGTAGGCACTTCTAGGCCCTAGCGCCTTCTTCCTCCTTAGACTATTGAAAGATATTAAGAACAACAACAACTAGACAACGGCTTCTAAAGTGCTAGTATTTTAGGGCTTTAGAAGTTTATCTAAGTCAAATCACTTTAGTAAAGTCTAGCAAATGAAAAGCAAAGAAGTAGTACCTTAAGTCCTTTACTCCTAGGGTTTGTCCAGCAAGCAATTTCATAATCTTTAACATGAATAAGCAAATATACCATAACCATTCAAAATGAAATGAAAATTGCAGATTTACTTACTTCACCAAGAATAATCAAGCAATAAAACCCTAGATTGCCAAGTAACTTCACCAAGAAATGATCCAAGTTGCAAAATTTAGCCTCCAAGACAAGTGCACCTCACTATTTCAGCCAAGAACTCCCAAATAGGGCGCAAATTTCAAACCACTCCCTCTTGTGTGAGGAGTTATGATGAAAAAATGAGAGTACTTTATCTCTATTTATACAAAACTTTGACCTTTAATTAATTTTATGTCAAATAAAAGGCCGACCTGGCCAATTTACATTAAAATCCAATTTTGACATAAATAAAATTAATTAACATATAAAAATATGTCCAAAGCCGACGTCATGCCCTTCTAGGGTGACATTGGGCCCCTAAGGTGGAACGTTGGGCTCAGGATGCAGAAAGTTTGGCCTCCAAAGGCCCTAGATGATGCCCACACGTGCCACCCAACTCACAACTTCCCCCCAAAATGTAGACCCTAGCTCTGGATGACGTCCAGGGTCATGATGGTGATGTCCTGGGCTTTCAAAGGCCAACATCCATGTTGAAGAGCAAGATCCCCCTGGGTCTAGGTCTGCCAGGGTGCCTTCAAGGTGACACCCTTCTTTCTTCCTGGTGCAAATCTCTGATGTCTTCTTGCCCCTGGCTGTGGTTACAACATCCATCTATGGGCTTTAAGCCCCCATGAAGTTCTGAACTACTCATTCCCTCACGTGTACCTGTCCATCGGGCAAGGTCCTAACATGTAAATCACATACCATAATTAAATTACCCAAACATGTGCATCAAACCCCCCTTTACCCAAACAAATGCTCAAAGACGTTATGTAATTTATCAAGTCAGGTTTGGAGAAGGTCTGAGGGTGTCCTATTGGGCTAATCCTCCTTAAGTTTGGAGTGTTTCCCAGGTGAGAGCCAATCCAGGTCATGTAAGTGTATGAGGTGGCGTGAGGTAAGTGTTTGGGCATGGGGTGCAGTGATAACAGAGAAATGTAAGTCTTACCTGTGGGTGCCTTTGTAGAGGGCAAGTTGCACCTTATCATAGATGTCATTGTTTCCTAGCCCATTTACTATCTTTTACTCTTAGCTTTATTATCTTTTGATCTTTTGCTTTTGTGCTTCAAGGGAAGAGTTGAGGGACACTGTCTTGGCTTGGTGACCAAAGGTAACAGCGTTATCCACAAACATTTCACAGAGATGAGAAAGTTGGCTCGTGATGATACCCCCTTTCTCTTGGCTATGCCACCAAGAGCCACTACCCTGGTTTGGTGACCAGATAGATGGCAGTGTCATACCGCTACATGCCCATGGTCATAATAGGTCAGCTCGTGATGAGACCTCCTATCCGCCAACTAGTACCTTGAGTGTTTATTTATCTTATGGGTTCGCTTTTCTTACTGAAAAGCTTTTTACTACTTTCTCGGGAATCCCTGGGCGAAGCATCTCAAAGGTTTCAAAGGATTTTAACTCTTGCCAGCTACTTTTACCCTCTGGGCCTTTAGCCCCTTCTTCCCACAAGGCAAGGTACAACCCTTCTAGTGTGGCCAATCCCAATGCCCAAAAAAAAGTAGGGGAAGATGAGAGGAATAAAGATGGAAAGTGGCAACCCATCCTAAAGTGAGATCAACTTACTAGGGCACCATGTCACCATTCCGTGTATGAACAAGTCAAAGAGCATAATTTCCAAGCAAACATTGTGAAATGAAGGAGAATTCAACGCAACATATTCAAGTGCTTCAAAAATCAGAGTGACACATACCATGATGCCCGTACTCATTACCTCATGGAGCAAGACTTATTGCTACTTCAGGACCAAGCTAGTGGGATGTATACTACTGTTGTTGATAAATGGACTACATTGAAGAAAAGAGGGGTCCTCCGGGGCCATGCTCAAGTTGTCCAGCTCTCGGTACTCCATGTCTATGACCTGTGGGCCTCGAGACGTGATCTCCTTAGTTATCCCTAGGGTAGGGGATAACAGTATCCATAAACCCACTCTTCATAATTTGGCCACAACCAACCTCCATATTGAATTGGGTATCCATTAACCCACTCTCCTTTTGTATTTCATCATTTCTCTCGGAAACTCTCTATTCATCTTAAGGGTGGTGTTGAGAATGGTTTGGCTATATCCAACTCTTATTCTATCATTAATGCAATTGGTTGGGCATTAATGTGATCTTTTATTGTATTACTAGGTTATGGTTAAAGCCAACCTAGTCAATTTTCCTATGTAGCCTCAATAAACATCTTGGGGAGTGCACCCTACTTAGGTGGGCCCACAACCCCTCTTGGGAATGGTGCCCTACTTCTTGAGTGTGTATAAATACACTCAAATATCACTTGTACAATATCATCTTAATAGCTACTGCTCTAATATCAAGTGTTTTATGCCTACGGGCACTTATACATGGCGCTTCTCTCTATTTTTTGTCGTCTTCTTCAAACAGGTTCATCAGCTAAGATTGTGAAGTGATTATGTGATGTGTTTGTCCATCCAAAAAAATCAACACAGGCAGGATGCAAAATGCTTTGTCTATCCTTAGCAATTTATTTATACAGCTCTCAGATTGTAATGGGGTTGGGTTTTACTACAGCTGATTTGATTCATTCAGATCTTGGAGTCGGTGATAGTTGTAGATGAAATGTTATTTTTAGTTGGTAAAGCTCCATATTGTTCATTTCATAGTTGTACAGTACTATAGACTACTTTTAATGAATATTTGGCGTTGATATTCTGCACGGTGTTCCCAGTGGATAGGGACACCAAGAGGCAGGAAAGAGCAACAGCATCTCAGGCCCCAGATCAGTCAAACCCTGGGAGGAAATCCGACCCTCAGTAGCAAGGCCCCTGTGGAGTTGCTGACTTAGAACTATGGACTGTTTATGCCTGATCAGTGGTCATCCCTCCTCCAGTTCCCAGCAATGGGCCACCTCTTGTAGAGAGAAACATTCCTCACCAGTCAGTCCTCCCAACCAGCCAGTCCTCCATCCAATGTTTATATCCTTCTGCCTCAAATGGTAGTAGAGTTGCACACTAGATAGTGGATATTTCAGCGAGGGACAACCCCCACTCCTTCCGATGACAGGAACCTGGATCCTTGAGGCTATTTTCCTTGTATCCTCTTCCAGAGCATGGTATTCCACTTTGGCTTTGTGCCAGTAGGATTTAGATATGATAGATTACCTTTGATTTTTTCTTTTATAGGAGTGGCCTTTGCACTCCCACTATGAACTGTCAGTTATGAACCAAGCAGTCCTGTTGACCTACTTTTGGTCATTTGTTGGACATTAATAAACTTATCTTAATCTCATCTGCCCAAATTTACTGTGCCAATTTGTGAATGGATATATTCTGAGAATCCATTTCTGATATTATATGATTGCTTCAATATTTGTCTGGCCATATTCTATTGACAGTATGCAAGAATGATCCATTGCAGCAGTCAATGTGGTTGCAATTAATTCTTCTAGGTGTCCTTTCGGGTCACAATAAATATTAAATTGACAATAACATGCAGAATAATAAGTATAGTAAATTTACCTCAGTCCAGATAAAAATGAACACTGAAGAAGTTGCATTGCCATTGGCTTGAAGGGAGAAAGTACCACATCTATGTCCATCATGCCCTGCAAATAGAATTTCAGGGTGCAAGGAATATATCATTGGAATACATGGTTTTTGTGCAAATACAATCTCTGATTGGACCTACAAACTATGCAATTCTTAATAAACACAAATCAAGATGATCTTCCAAAAACTATATTCATCCCAAAGTAAACATTGTAGGAAATGCATTGGAGTTAAACATACTTCTAACATAACAAGTAAACAGTTTGGGTTCTCACGCCACCGATGAAGCAAATGCACACTTGGGCCAGTTCGTAGACTCCAGTGGGAAGCAAATACTACACATGGTTCCTGCCACACATCCCTGGTTTAAAATGCTGTTAGTGCCTTCATATATTAGGATCATAACTATCATGTAAATATGAAAAAAAGAGTTAAAATACAGAGGAAACTGAAAAAAGAACCCAATTGTATCTGGCCACTAATAATAGTCAAACATAAAAAGAGAACCCCTTTTTAAATCAACATATTTGTGATCAAGATTAACCAAGGGTGGTTGAGAAACCGTGGACAGACACAAATGGATGATCTACTATACACCTTGTTCATACAGATATAACATTAGTTACTGGCCTCAATCAAGCATTCTAGTAGGACAATCGCTATGCTTTAATCAAACAAAGAGACACAAATTACAAAAAATCATGCTGCCAGGGTATTTGGTTTGATTTACTCAGTCAGAATATCAGGACTCATAATACACTCCCCTTGAAGCGGTACAATGCATTTGCACAACCTACTGTTGTGAAGACAGTATATCAAATGTGCTAGTGTCAGTCTAATCCAGTTATTCTGCATTCAGAATTCTTAACTGTAGGAGTTGCTTGCAGTCACGAGCAATAGCACAGATCGGGACTCAGTGCTGTCCAAGACAATTCCCTAGGTCTACCATGACAAAAACTTGGAAAACAATTGTCATAATGAACATTGCAGAATCAATGAACTGGTTACAGACATTGCCGCAGGGCCCCCAATAGGCCCTCCCAAAAATATATCAAGAACAATTGAGAAGTCCAACCATGGAAGACTTGCTCTATAGTTCACTAAGGATACTATTGCTTTAATCTAGGAGTCTCCAACAAGATTAAAATAACCTCCAATGTTATCTTTTGCTGTATTGCAGACATGTACACAAATACAACATATGGATTATTCCTTGGTATGGAAAAGATTGTGATGCCTATTCAGTTCCATAGATGGATTGAGGGACTCTTAAGTAAGGAAGATAGCTTATATGCCTATTGAGCATGGCTAGAATTTCACAACATTTTCAATTTGCACTAAAGTCATCACTGATCAGAAACTATCCCTTATTTGATGTTCAGACCATCTGTCTCGAAATCTCCTTGACATTTCTGCTAGGGACTGCAGAGTATTCATCCATATTCTCTTTTTCTTCTGCTTCTTGGAAACAATAATGCTTTCTTTTATTCACTCAGAACTTTCTAGGAACTTTTCACTCATTTTCCTTCCATTGTGCTGGCTGTTAATGCACTCTCCAACAAGTGTGGCACTATAGCCACCATGGCCACAAACTATGCACTCTTGTACACATTCACAACCCTCTCCTTTTCTTAGGTGCACATTAATGGTTTTTCCTATGTTACACCAAGTTTCTGGTACAAGGGGACACATACTCAGTACGTCTAGTGAACCTCCCCCCCACCCCAAGTTTATGGTTGGTCACTCTACCTCTGATGTTGTAGTGATGTTTTCATCTTCTTCAATTCTTAGGTGGTTGTGTAATATCTTCAATCTCTGTACCAATCCCAAAAACTAGGTGTCTCCATGTGGCTCCCAGCGACAATCTAATCTTAGCCAAGTCTCATATTCTACTATTACTTTATGTGTGGTACATTCATAAATTATATCTTATCAACTTCCAAGTATTGGATTGGATCTTTTCTCCACCTTTACAAAGTTGAGCACTATTATAGTAGCTCAAACTCACAAGAGTGTCCTTACTTTCTTCCCATAAAGCCTTGGTCTTTGAGTTCTTTCATATCTCCTGGGATTGACAACTCAAGCTATACAATCTCCTTTTTTTTGTTGTCTACATTTCCTGTTAAGTATGATGAACGCCTAAGTTGCAGGAAATGCCCCCCCAGGCCACGTACCAGTACCCGAAACGCACTGAAACACCGAAACAAGTACGAAACGGCTAGGAAACGTCGTTGGTCATACCGTACGGTATTTCCCGATTTGGAAACGTCGTACGGTACGGTCGACGACGTTTCCTAGTTGTTTCGGCGCAAACGACAGTTGGTTCCGCAGGTTTTTCTTGTTGTGCAGGCTCATCCAAGCAACCAAGTGGGCCATGGATCCCTTCGGTGGCAAAAAATCCCCTCATTAACCAATTAACTACCATAACCATTGCACCCACCCTATTAATTAATGGTAATATTAAATTCTTAAAGTAAAAGGATGAAAATGAAAGCATTCTCCTTTATCTTTCATTTTCATCCTTTTACTTCAATTTTTAACATTACCATTAAAATTGTTTTGCGATGTTTGAGAGTGGTTCCAACCTCATTGGACTTCATA
>ML804220.1:4037-14481 GCA_009831015.1 Picea engelmannii | reverse complement strand
TGTGCAAGAAAAGAAGATATACAAGATGCAAAGACCATCAACACATCAAGCCAAGCATGCTCACAATAGATAGAATTCTATTGGACTACTTATCAATGGCGAAAGACGCAAAGCACTCAAGACCCAGTCAAGAGAATGCCTCCAGGTGGATGCGCACTTTTTGAAGGATCACACCATAAACACAAGAATACACGATAGATGAAAGATGTAGAAGTAAAGTGCTCCAGATGACAAAGATATAACCACTTAGGCGATTATTCTACAACACATAAAAGATAACTTGCATGATATAAAAAGATAATGAGATCCGTGTGTTTGCAAGTAGAGAATTAAAGTGTTGATATTGTAGATCAAAGATTAAACTATGTGGTTAAGTGTGATTTATTTTAATCCTAGCTAGGTGTCAACCCAAAACTTTCCTCCCCCAATTACCAAGTGACTGTTGGATGCTCAAGAAGTTAAGCAACGAGGCCCACCCTAGCTTTGCAGGTCATCCCTAAGATCAGAGTACTCCCAGAAAGGACGTCGCGCACCGTGAGACCATCTCTGGCCTAGCACCTTCTGTTGCCTTCCTCCGACCCCGTTTTAAATGGCGAAGATGGTTGGTTATGGTGTCCTATTAAATCGAATTAATTGATTATTAGACCTATGAGCTAAGTATTGTGATGTGTTTGAGTGCTTGTAGCTTGCTCAAAAATGCCAAAGTACTGAAACTGAAAGATATGAAGGATGAAGCCCTTAAACAATAAAATTGCAAATTGAGCTCTTAAGTTGTTGAATTACTGCATGTAAATATTAACAACTGAAAATGCTTGTGAAACTGAAAATAATGATTATGTGAAGGCTGAAGCCTTTAAACATATAGATTGCAAGTTAAATTGCTTAATGAGATAATTGCATGTGAAATATAAGGCAAAGGAAATTACTTGCAGAAAATAAAAGACGATTACTTAAGAGATTATGTAACCGACATGTGTGTAAGATAAGGATTAAAGAAATGTAACTTGCATGCAACTGTAAAAGAGATTTAATCTAAGCCTCCACGGGCTCTAAGCTAGCATATGTTATGAGATCTACTCTAGATTATTTTAGATTTAGGCATGCATGTAAGAAATCACAACTAAACTGTTAAAATATTGTGTAACTGCAAAGAATATTCTTATCCCCTCTTGTGGATAAAGTAAAAGATAAAATATGTATTATTGATTAGATCAATCCCCTTTTGTGTATTGATCATGTCAAGCATTGTAATTGACCAAATCCCCTTTTGCGGATTGGTCAAACCCTAATTGTAATATGCAAATTAAAGAAGTCGGCCCCTAGGAAAATTAAAGTGGTTCTAACCACCCAAAAAGACAAGTCGACCATGCCAGTGAAGAGACACCTCCTTTCAGCGCTTGCCAGTTTGTTTAAATAAAGGAAGCCAGCCACTCATTTGTTCACTCACTCAGCTCACTCATCTAGTGCGCAAATATTGAAGGAAGTTGCAGTTACCAGTTACGGGAAGAAGGAAGAGAGAGAGAGGCGCATCCTTGGGAGAGGAATTTATGTGTTGTTTGATTCATTGTCTTGGCATTGTATTGGCTATCTATATTAAGGAAGTTTTGTTGGGTTTGTCTTCCCCATGAGGGTTTCCCAGGATAAATGTTGTGTATCTTGTGATTGTGTTTCTCTCAGTTATCCTATCTATGCTATTGTTATCTAGTAAATTGAAAGGTAACCTAATAATAGCTTAAACTTTAACATGGTATCAGAGCTAAGTTGAACAGACCATCTTTCACAGGAAAAAGAAAAACGTCACTGTTGTCGTACAAGAAAACTAGGGCTTTTTATTGAAGAAGAATTTCAGCCCCAAAACCATCTAGAAAAGTGTGCCCTACCTCAAGGAACACTTTGGCATCTTCAGCGCACCTTTTCGGTGGCTAGATCTCCTAGAAAGTGAAACCCTAGTTTTCACAAAGTACCAAAAAACCAGAAGCACCAGACCAGAAATCAGCAGATCAAGTTTGAGGGGGTAAAATTTGGATTTTATGAAATCTGACTGTACCATCATATTCGCCTCAGTCCAGTGCATCTTTTGGTGAGTTCAGTTTTCAGATCCAAGAAATTTGATTTTTCTATTATTTCTATAGCCCAGAGGGCTAGGATTTCTACTGCAAGAAAGAATGGCTACCAGCATGAGGGTGGAAGACAAGATGGAAGGATCTAGAAACTTCAGATCTTGGAAGCATAGGTTGCAGACGATTCGAGACGAGAATGATCTCCTAGAACATGTTACAATGGGTGTACCAGAACCAGATGAAGAAGAGCAAAAGGCCAAGCATAAGAAGAATGAAAAGAAAGCAAAGAGAATCATGTCAGATTCAGTAAAGGATCACTTGATCCCTCATATTTCCGAACTACAGACAGCAAGGCAAATGTATGAAGCACTCAACAGGTTATATGAAAGCAAAGACATTACCTAGAATCTTTCCTTAAGAAATTAGCTTCGTAATATGAAGATGGAAAACTCAGAATCTGTCACATCCTATCTTATGCGAGTTTCTCGGATCAGAGATCAACTTGCAGCTATTGGAGATGTCATTAGTGACAAAGAGCTTGTAACCACAACCCTAAATGGGTTTCCAACATTTTGGATTCCTATTGTACAAGGAGTGTGTGCAAGAAGCAAGTTACCCAAGTTTGATAAGTTATGGACAGATTGCACACACGAAGAATCTAGACTTGTAGACCAACAGAAGAGATTAATTGTTGATGAAGAGGAAGCTCTTACAACTCAAAAGAACAAAAGAAGTTCCTTCAGGAAGAACAATAAAGAAGCTAACTCCGTAAGAATTCCAGATAAGAAGAAAGATGTTTCAAAGATCAGATGCTACAACTGTCAAAAGTTGGGACACTTTTTCCTATGATTGTCCTCAAGGAAAAGGGAAAAGAAAGTATCAAGCACATGTGGCAGAGGAAGAAGAATCTCCTCCCTCAAAGAAAGCTTTAGCAGAAATTGAGGGTTATGTACTTTAAGTTGAAGATAGTTGATCTAAAGAAAGATAGCAAATGGTGGAGTCCCTAGAGCCTCCGCACACAAAAAACAAAAGATAAGTATTCATGTTTATTTTTAGTATCTAGTTTACCTTATCATTACAAGTTAGATTTTTTTGTGAGAATGTTAATTAAACTCGTTTTATTTCAGTGTCTATGCAGACTTATCAAAGAAAAGGATAACAAAAGAGATAAAATATTTATTTCAGAAGTTAGACAGCATGAGAAGGACGTATGATATGGTGATAGTTAGTAAAGACCAGACAATATCCAGTATTTATATAGGAGCAGGAGGCTCCTAAAGATGCAGAACAAAAATGTTCAAGATGAAGAAAAAGATGGATACTCAGATATAGTGGATGAGATGCAAGTAACTACAGGTTGCTCCAGTACCATTCTTATAGATGCAGAGAGAGCAGGTTGATCCAGTATGAAGTCAGAAAGAAAGAAATGTTCGAACTCAAGAAGGCACCCAGGATATTACAGAAGAAGAATTTCAAGGATGATGATTAGAAGCTATTAGTTTGGTGCAAGAGGGAGCCATGTCTTCGAGTTCGAAATGGAGGATCGTGATTTGATGCAGTTAGGAAAGCAGATGGATGGTGCCTAGCAGATGGGTAGCATGGTATTATACCATGGAAAGAATTTGGACCACAAGAGATTTTCAGATCCCATAGCTAGACCTTCGTAGAGAAGGAGAAAGAGAAAAGACCTTCGTAGAGAAGGAAAGAGCAATCCCACAGGTAGACCTTCATAGAGAAGGAAAAGAGAAGAGACTTGCGTAGAGAAGGAAGACACCTTCGTAGAGAAGGGGAATGAGAAATTTGCCAAGGTTGGCCTCTGTCCAAGTGTTGAGTTTTGCATACTCAAGGGACATGCTAGAATACCCTCATAGAGAGGGGTGTGACCACCCTCGTAGAGAGGAATGTGGATGTTTATCCAAGGGGCAACGGGCAGATACTCTCCTCTGGCCAAGGATTGAGTAGCCTGGAACACAAACCTTGACTATGTGGAATGGTTAGTTGACTCTTGAGGTTTGTGTCGTGATCCTGCGTGGATCATGGAAAGGGAATCTAGTCTTGCCCAGGCTAGCATCTTAGCTTCTCTAGTTCATGTGGGATGACTAGGAGTGAAGTTGTGGTAGTAGTCCTCCCCAGTGGATGGGTGAGATAGATGACTACAAGAGAAGGGAGAACATAAAAGGAATGGCAAAACTCATAGAATATCTTCTGTGTAAAGATAAGACATATTTTGTGTGAAGATTAGATATCTTCTGTGTGAAGATAAGAAAGAAGTATCTTCTGCATGAAGATGAAAGAAAGAAAGAGTATCTTCTGCGCGAAGATAAAGAGAACAAAACTTCCGATGATTTATAGATATGCCAGTCAGTGATCATGATGCCAGATGACCAAGTGGATTATATCGATGCCACTTGTTATCCAGTTGATGATGTTACCCAGTTGATGGTGTTGCCCAGTTGATGATGTTGCCCAGTTGATGATGATGCCCAGTGGATGTTGCTACCTAGTTTATGTTGACATCGGTGACCTGTCAAAAAATAAAGAATATCCTTCTTGTTAAGAGGGAGTGTTAAAATATTGTGTAACTGCAAAGAATATTCTTATCCCTTTTTGTGGATAATGTAAAAGATAAAATATATATTATTGATTAGATCAATCCCCTTTTGTGGATTGATCATGTCGGGCTTTGTAATTGACCAAATCCCCTTTTGCAGATTGGTCAAACCCTAATTGTAATACGCAAATTAAGAAAATTAAAGTGGTTCTAACCACCCAAAAAGACAAGTCGGCCCTGCCAGTGAAGAGACACCTCCTTTCAACGCTTGCCAGTTTGTATAAATAAAGGAAGCCAACCACTCATTTGTTCACTCACTCAGCTCACTCATCTAGTGCAAAAGTATTGAAGGAAGTTGCAGTTACCAGTTGTCGGAAGAAGGAAGAGAGAGAGAGGCACATCCTTGGGAGAGGAATTTTTGTGTTGTTTGGTTCATTGTCTTGGCATTGTATTGGCTATCTATATTAAGGAAGTTTTGTTGGGTTTTCTTCCCCATGAGGGTTTCCTAGGATAAATGTTGTGTATCTTGTGATTGTGTTTCTCTCAATGATCCTATCTATGTTATTGTTATCTAGTAAATTGAAAGGTAACCTAATAATAGATTAAACTTTAACATAAACTAGCTAAACTAAGAAAGGAAAAACAAAAATAAATCTAACTAAAACTTGCAGAAATAAGACTGAAAGGAAAAGAATGCAAGCCTCTTGGGTACAGCTCCTTTGGGCTTGCGTACAATGTTTAGATGAAAGAAGAAGAAGAGAAATTGTTACCACTCTTGAAAGGAGGACCAGAAAGGTGTGTTGTGCTTGAATTTAGGCAGCATGTCCCTTAGCCTGGCGAGAACCTAAGTTATTGCTTGCTAATTTGTGTTGCAACACACTCAAACAAAGTTATGAAATTCTCGTCTTTCAACAGAATTTCCGCACATTTAAAAACCAGAAAATAAAATGATTTAATTGACCTATCTAAGCAAGTTAGCCACTAAAATCTGAATATGATAAAAGAAGGAAAGACAACAGAAAACGCTTATGAAGTTTTAGTGGAGATAAGGGCAGATTCGTCCTTGAACCTATCCCTACAACTCCTTTTCAAGGCAACCTACAAGCTTCAATAAACTGTGAGATCAAGCAGATAAATGGATTGCATGCATGCATAATACAACAAAGTTAATATTAAACATGAATATAATGCATATAGGCAAGCAAACAAAGTTTTACTTAATCTAGCCAAGCAAACAAAGTTTTACTTTAGCTATGCTACTTAATGATCACAAAATACTGAAAGCAAAGAACAATATCACCTTATATATGGATGAAGCATGTAGATAAAATCCAACACTCTCGATTCCTCCAAAGCAATTCTTTATTATCAAATGGGAAGAGGTTGCAGCAACAAAGTTGCTTCAAGCTCTTCAAGAACCAAAACCAGTGAAGCAATGTGAACAATAATGAGAGAGAGAGAGAGTGGGATGGTGAGAAACAAGTAACATAACAGTACAGTAAAGAAAGGTCTTGAATGAGGGAGTGAGAGATCTCTTAAATAGCATGAGAAGCTAAGGAGATCCCTCTTGGATCTTTAACAAGTGTCAAACATCCAAAGGCAAAGACAAGTCAAGAGGAAAAGCGTGAGGCTTTCAGGATAAGGTGAAAATGGTATGTGAGGTGAGTGGATGGGTGAGTTGGACATTTGAGAGGAGTGTATAGGCTTAAGAGAGGCCCACATACAAGCTTGCAAAGGGATTTTCCTCCTTCAACATGATGTTTCCCATTCTCATGAGTGCTTTCTCTACTTTATTCAAGAGAGAAAGCGTAAGTTCCATTTAGGAAAACGTAAGTTTAACTTAGGCAAGCACGAGGTTAGTGAGGGATGCGTGAGGATGTGGGTTGAGTGTGTTGAACACACTCCCCAATGGCACGTGATAGGTAGAGGAAGGTCGTAGGTAAGAAAGAGGGAGGGGACCCACGATTCAGATTAAAGGAGCTTCAAAGTAATACGTGGGAGTGGGGATGTGTATCAAAAATGGAAGGCGTGAGCTTGAGGGGAAGATGTGAGGTAAGGAAAGAGTGTGTGGGATGAGTGTGGAGTGGATAGAAGAGGGATGCAAGTAAGAAAGGAGGGACCCACTCTTTAGTTAAAGGTGAGTTTCCAAACTAAAATGGAAAGGGGCATGTACTCCTCATAAGGGTGACGTAAGCTTTAAGTGAGAAATAAATTTAAAGATGGGTAAAGAGGTGTAAGGATTTAGGAAAGGGTAAGGTGGGTTAGGTGGGGTCTCTCTCTTCATTAACTATCACTACACTTTACCTTATTTGAGCCTTTATTACAAAATTGACATTTTCCCATGTCCTGGGTTTAGCAATTAAAATTGTTGTTTTCCGGAAAAACTCTTAAGTGGACAAAAACCCTAACAAAACTTGTCCGACTGAGTTGAAACTTGGTCCACGAGTGTAGGGGGTCTCATTATCTTTCTTTTGAGTACAAATACCCCTATCAAAAATCTCGGGACCTAAGTTTTACATTAATTACAGAATTAATTAATTAATTAATTAATTTAATTCCGAACCTTGGGAAAAATAAATTAATTAAAAAAAAACCTAGCTAGACTCGACGAAATTCCGCGAAATTTTGTGTGTTGTCTTACATGGTCATCCACAACATTCCTAAACACTAGCTACCTAAGAATGACTTCATTAGAACGTCTTTCACCACTTTGGAGGATTTATTGCCAGTGGGAGTGAAAAACTCAAGGGAGATTAACCCGGCAGGTTAGGCCACATTAACCTCCTGGGAATTAAAAAACACTCGGTGAAAGGAACTCTCCTAATGAAGAAATCCTAAGGCAACTGACCTAACCATGATCCATGTAGACCTATTACAATATTAACCCACGCATGGGTGCGGTAATCCCACTTACAAAACTATGTGTTGGAGCAAAAAATGCCCTGTAGAACCAATTAGTTTTTGACATGTTTGCATCTGATGATGCATATCTTCATGGTACATGGAGTGGACCCCCTAGTTGAATAGGCGGTCAACATCTGGCTCCACATGGGGACGTGTGTTCGATCTTCTCACATGGGACGGAGAGCATACGAGAATCCAGCATCTACAAAAGGTGCTCACCAATATCCAACATAAGCATACATATATATCAAATGAATAAATAAAATGCTATAAACACCATTTACATAATGAAATAACTATTGTACAACATCAATATTTACAAAATGAATATATGATACAGAAAGAATTCTAAGTACATAATTACATAATGAATGAAATAATACAAAACTGAAATACAGGAGAAGGGTTAGAGATACGTTACAAAGGGTGTCCCTTTGGACACCAAGTTGCCCATCATCTGAAGAAAAGCTTGAGTTGTTGCCCATTCCTCGGAATGTTGATGGGCTCACCATCCAAATGGATGAGATGAAAAGAATTTGGCCCTGCCAATTCTCAGATCACATATGGACCCAACCATAAACTGTCAAACTTGCCATGTTTACCTGGTTTCTCTCTGCCTTTATCCCATAGCAAAACTGTATCCCCAATCATAAAGTCCCTCTGCCTGGCTGACTTGTCGAAAGATTTCTTTATCTTACTCTGATTTCTGCAATTCTGATCATAAGCCCTTCGTCTGATTTCATCTAATTCAACGACCTAATTAATCATGTTCTGAACTGCATCCTGCTCTGTGGAAAGATCCTTAACTGACCCATAACTTGGAAGCCTAAGGTGCACTCGCAACCTAGCTTCCAAACCATACACTAACTCAAAAGGACTCTTTCCCGTTGTTGCTTTCTTTGTTACTCTGTCTACCCATAATGCATGTTTGATCTTACTATCCCAAGCTTTCTTGTTTTCACCGACTATCCTCTTAACTATGGTCATTAATTTTTTGTTACTTGACTCTGCTTGACCATTCGCTTGGGGATAGTAATCTGATGCATGTGATAAGATAATACCATACTTGAAACAAAAAGAGGACATCTCAGCTGAACAAAAGGCCTTGGCATTATCCGTCACTATTTTTTATGGGACCCCAAATCTAGTTATAATTCTGTCTTCTAGGAAATCCATCACAACCTTCTTAGTTACTGACTTGGTCGGAATGGCTTCAACCCACTTGGTGAAGTAATCGGTAGCTGTAATGACCCATGAATACCTGTTACTTGAATTATCATTAAACTTCTCGATGAAGTCCAAACCCCACTCCTGAAAAGGTGCTTCAACCACAACTGGTTGCAAAGGGAGGGCTGCTAACTTTTGTTTTCCTGTGAAAAGATGACATGGCTCACACTTCCTGACAAACTGATGTACATCTGAAAATATTGTGGGCCAGTAGTATCCTGCTCTAAGGATTTTGTGGGTAGTAGTTTTAGCAGCAAAATGTCCACCACAAAACTCCCCATGGAATTCATCCATTAGTTTCTTTGACTCAACGTCATCCACACATCTAAGAATAACCCCATCATGATTCTTCCATTCTAATCCATCTCTAGTAAGGACATACTTAGAAGATTTTAACTTCAAAGCCCTTTTCTTGTGTCCTACTAGATGACTTGGAAAAGTTAGATTCTTAAGATAAAAGATGATGTCTGTATACCATTCCACTTGTTCAAGTTTCACTAAGTTAGGGTGGAGTTCTTCATCATTAATCTGGCAAACCATACCCAAGACCTTCTCATTACCTTCTGTCAACATTTTTGCTAAACCTTGACCCTTAATCAGTTTTGTGGGTTTGATCTCCAAATCATACTCTTGGATTTTAGCAATCCATCTACCCCTTGAGCCTAATCCTTCTACTTGAGATAACACATCTTTAACCGCAGAATTAGGAACATAACCAATCACTTTGGAATATTCGATGAAGACTCTGAAATGTTTGAGTGATTTCACTAAGGCATAAGCTTGTTTCTCAAACATGGGATACTTAAGCTCTGAATTTTGCAAGGCCCGACTCATATATGCAATGGGTTGATCATGGCCTTGATCATTTTTCTGAAGCAATCCACCAGCAATAGTGTCTTCAGAAGCAAAGGAGAAAATCTAAAAGTCCTTAGTGTAATCTGGGCTAATAAGGATGGGAGCTTCAGATATGGCAGTTTTTATACTTTGAAAAGCTCTCTTGCTTTCATCATTCCACTCAAACTTAACATCCTTCTTAAGCAGCTTATATATAGGTTTCATGATCTCTGCATAGTTGGGAATGAACCTATCAACAAAATTTGTCTGACCTAAGAAGGATTGGAGAGCTTTCTTCAAAACAAGCAAGGGCACCTTTTCGATTGCTTCAACTCTCTCCGGGTCTAACTTGACCCCATCTTTGGAAATTATGTGGCCCAATAATTTTCCTTCAATCACCCCAAAGACTGACTTAGCAGGATTTAGAGAAATCCCAAACTCTCTACACCTATCCAAAACTTGCCTAAGGTGGTCAATGTGAGTTTTCCCATCCTTATAAAACATTGTTAGATCATCCTGATATATCTCAATCAACTTTCCAATCAATCCCCTAAAGGCATAATCCATAGCTCTTGAAAAGTAGCTCCAGCATTTGATAAACCAAATGGCATTCTAAGATATTCAAAGGTTCCCCATGGAGTAGTAAATGTAGTCTTATGCCTATCTTCCGCATTAAGTCTAATCTGATTATAACCGGAAAAGCCATCAAGCATGGAAATCATTCCTGATCCTGTAACTCTTTGAAGTAAAGTTTCCATCTTGGGCAGAGGGTAGTGGTCTTTTGTGCAAGCAATGTTCAAATTCTTGAAGTCAACACACAGCCTAATCTTTCCATTCTTCTTCCTAGCAACAACCAAATTCGAGAACC
>ML804219.1:119630-134294 GCA_009831015.1 Picea engelmannii | reverse complement strand
TAAACACACTATGATAATCAACAACTTATGGAATGGAATTTGTGAAGAAGAAGCTACCAGTGAAGAAGAATCCAAATCAGAAGCACAACCAAAGAGTAGAAGACTGACCATTCCTACATCAAAAAAGGAGCATGACATATGAAAAGACAAACACCAAAAAACATATTATGTGATTGATATGATGATAAGTGAAGAGGTGACCCATCATATTTTTTCCATTATGAATACTAGAGTTATTTGAATAAATTGAAGGACTTATATGACACTCACTTAGAAATGGAACTCATACAATTGTTGGTGAAGCTCTTCAACCTGGAGTTGAAGAATGATGATCCTATGGATTTGGCTTCTGAGATCAAATTCTTAATGCATGACATTGATTCCAATGGAGTGATCATATACCTCCCTCTTGTATCCTTCATTAAGTCCCTCTACCGTACATGTTCTCACTACCTTGAATCTATGCAAGCTAGTGGTCAAATGAAATCCATTACATTTGACACTTTGGTGGAGAAAGTTGCAGAACATGAGAAAGACTTTGGGAAGAAGTCATCTCAGGCCACTAGTGATATTGTTTTCCTTGCTAAAAAAGGAAAGAACCAACCACTTGATTGTTTTAAAGGAAAAGGAAACAAAATATGATGGGGAAGAAAGAATTTCAGAGGTAGGGGGTAGAAAAAACCAATCTTAGAGATTTGATCTTCACTATAACCATTGTGGAAGGAATGGGTCAGATGAAGAAAAGGATTGTAGAATCCCATGGGAGAATATCAAAGACAGATAGAATAAAAAAGAATAAAAAGGGAAAAATAAGAACCAACAAAAGGTATAGCACCTAAATTTTCTCATTATATTATTACCTATTTTAATATAGGAGTAAATTCAATGATTTGTTTAATAATTCATTTTCTTCTTGGAGAGATGAATGGATTTTAGACATAGGTGCAACATGCCACATGACCTTATGGAGAGACTTATTCAAATATTTCAATGACAATGTATACGACATATTTTATTTTGTAGATAAATCAAGTCTCAAACCTTCGAGAATTGGCACCATCATGCTTAAATTGTCCGGACTCTTAGATTTTCTTTTGTATGATGTGATTTATCTTCCTCAGATGCAAAGGAAATTGTTGTTTCTTGTGAACATCTCATGACAAGGCCACTATATTCATATATTCGGTAGAAAAGTTTAAATAAGGAAGGCTTCTGACAACATGGCCAGAGTGGAAGATGGAAGACTACTAAAGTTGAAAGGGACATATACTCATGCACAAAATTTTGCATATCTCTCTCATCATGATGAAGGTAAAATTGCATCTAGTCTATTGTGGCATGAAAGATTTGGTCACATTAATTATGACAACCTTGATTTCCTAAAAAATAATGGTGTTTACGGTTTGCCTACTATTCATAGGAATTTGAAGCAATGTGATGCTTGTATCGTTATAAAGCATAACAAAAAATATTTTCATGAGTCCACTTCCAGAGCATGTAGAAAATTGAATCGATGCATTCTTATTTGAGTGCCCCCCTACCTATTCCATTTGAAAATGGAAATAAGTATATCATGTCTTTTATTTATTATTACAGCAAGATATATAGGGTGTACTTGTTGAAAGAAAAATCACAATCTTTTGAAACTTTAAAAAAAATTCATGTATGGATCCAAAATGAAGCTCAACATTGTATTGACTCTCTTTACATTGATAATGGAAGATATTGTTGATTAATTGGGTTGGTTTTCATTGATTTCAACCCTTGAATCAAGTCTGGTAGAATATTATGGTAGCTCCAACAATATGGTTATGGGACTTAATATTGTTTGATGTATAATAGTATGAAGATTAGTATATTTGCAAGTAAGACCATTCTAGATGGATATTACATGTCATTCCATTTTCGGTGATATGTGGAACATCACATAACTCCTCACGATTATAGAGTTATGGCCTTGTGAAGTTGTGGAACCCTCTTGACTTATCTAGAAGCTCCTAGAAGGTCAAAGAAGTCAAATTATTCTAGAAACTCCTAGAAGAAGTTGACTAGTCATAATGAGTGAAACTATGAGTTAATCATGGGTTAAGTTATTGCAATAAGAAAATAATTAAAAATAAATTAGTTACAACTAGAAGTGGAGAGCTTGCTATTTATGGATAAAATGGTTATAATTGGACAAGTGGTTAGAAGTGGGTTAGCCTTAAAAAGAAGGAAGTTGGGTTAAGTTGGTTAGAAGGTAACCCTTTGAAGAAGCTACATGGAAGTATATGTAAGAGAGAAAGGCTCTCCTATTAGCACCTATTGAACACATTGAATATCTATTATTATGTAAGGTTTATTGCAGGTACTCACTGATACATCTGAAGTTACGCAAGTCTGAGGTAGTATGAAGGGTTGACGACGAAAGTTTCATAATTGCAGAAATATTGAAAAAACCCTAGTTTTTTAGGTGTACGTGGGATGTAATGGAGAAGGGAGAATACGTACGTGGACTGGCAGTATAATAGTGCACATACATGTGGGAAAATCCATGAAAGTTTGACTTGTTGAGGGTGCCAGGTCCTCAGAGTACGAAAGCAAGCTCCCAGGAAGGTCTACAATGATAAGGTACAACATATCTATCTACAAATTCAAAAGGTATGCCATATTCTTATGTGTAGTTGGATATAGTTGTCTCCATGAGATATGGTTATGGAAGTTTGAGGTTTTTCCCTAGAGAGGATTTTGATTGTATGGCACTTATGCTATGAGATAGATATACAAAAATACATCAGTGGTATGTTGGTATTATTCATTGGTTCATCTTACTGGTTCAAGTGTTGAGACATAGTTTTTATTTATTGTTACATGGTTGAGGGTTTTGGTTGTGAAGTGGTTGTGAATTTGTTTTTATGGTGTAAGGTTGGATATCGGTAAGGGTTTGATGTATAGTCCATGTGAGTATTATTTTACTTGTTCATGATTGTACACACATGTATGGCACATGACTAGAGAGACATAGATGGACTTGGTTAAGAGATGTATAAGATGATGTATGCATAGGGCACATCTACAGATAAGACATAGTGACAGGTTGTAGGTTGATGTGACATAGGCAACAAAGTGTTTGAATTTTCAAAAAAGCTGAAAACCCTAGCTTACTAAAGATGGGCATAGGCTACAATATAGATAGGTCACGTACATATGTAGGTTGTAGTAGAGAAATGACGCATACATATGAGAGATGCAACATATAAAGGTCATGTACTTGTTGGGTTTTGTTGGTACAGGTTGAGTATAGGTACAGGTTGGTTACAGGTCAGTGGCACAGGTTGGTTATAGGTTGGTACATGTTTACAGTGGTATATCTTACAGTGACAGTGTGGCAGTGGTTTCATCATTTGACACTTATATTTTTGGGTGGTTGGATAGGGAAAGGATAGGTGGTTGTAGCCACCTTCAAGTTGTAGTCGGAGAACATAGGTGGTTGTATCCTCTTTCTGGTTGTATCCATAGAATTGGGGAGTTGGAGCTTCCCTCAGATTGTAGACTAAAAATATAGGGAGTCAAAGCCTCCTTCTATTTGTTGTTGGAGAACAAAAGAAGTTGGTGTTTCCAATGAATGTAATTCTTAAATAAATATAAGAAAAAGAATTATGTGGTTTTCTCCCGCATTGGGTTTCCACGTAAAAATACTAGTGTACTGTGTATGTGTATGATTGTTCATTTTTCATGGATTATTTACTTTGCACTTGCTGAATGATAATGGTATATTGACCATAAAGATAAATAACACTTATATAATGTTGTTAAAAGGATTAAAAATCTCCATTATTGATTCACCCCCCCTCTCAGTAATCCAACAGAGAATATACATATAATGAATTTGAAAACTATATATGCCAAAATGGGATCAAACATCAAACAACAATTTTATAAAATCCTCAACAAAATGGTGTAGTTGAAAGAATGAACATGAATCTCCTAAATATGCTTCATTCCATGATGTTTTTCAAAAATTTAAAATTTATGTTTTTGTCTGATGCAGTTCTATGTGTAGTTTATGTGAAAAATAGGTGTCTATCTCATGCTCTTGAAAACATGACTCCTTATTAAATTACGTATGGCCACATTATTTCAGTGAGGCATCTCATGGTATTTGGTTCCACCTGCTATTTCTTAATTACTAAGGAACAAAGAAATGATCTTGATGTAAGGAGTCAGAAGTGCATCTTCATGGGGTACTCAAATATCACCAAGGGATATCATCTTTATGATGAGGTGAACAAGAAATTCATTCTTTCCAAAGATGTAATATTTCTTGAATCCTCCAAGAATTAAAAAATTGTTGAGAGGCATCTTGATCATCTCGACGAATTCACTCTTGTAAATATATATCATGAATTTTATGATGAGATTCCACATATTGAAGGGATATCCCTATCTTGAATCAAACTCTAGAATATTTTTGTGAAGCACCATCTCCCCCTCATGAAGAAGTTCCAACCACTTCATTATAACCTAAAGTTAATTTGGATGATGTGATTGAGAGGATTGAAAGTTTGATTCTTGATGAGAATTCAAGACCATCTCAATCAGCTAAGAAACCTAGACAATCTAAAAAAGGTCTACCAAAATGGCTCATAACAACACTTGAAGTGTTCATCTTGATGAGGTTGAAAAGATAGGAACCAAAAGTTCCTCAATACAAGATGGAGGTGATGTAGATAATTTAAATCCAGGTGATATGGATGATATGGATGCTTCATATGATTGTGATTTGACTTTATATACTAACTTTGAACCAAATTCCTTTTAATAAGACACTTCTCATGATGAGTAATTTGAACAAAACTCCTTTTAATAAGACACTTCTCATCAAGCATGGGACATGGAAGTTGGTGGATCCTTCATTCAGAAGTACCAAACCAATTGGCTACAAGTAGGTCTTCAAGAACAAATACAAATTTCAAATGGCTCACTTGACAAGAACAAATCAAGGCTCATGGAAAAAGGATTTGCATAGAAATAAGGTATTGATTATGTGGAGAGTTTTCCCCCCACAACAAAATAGGATACCATTTGTACTCTATTTTCCTTGGAAGCACATAATGGATGGAAAGCTCATCAACTTGATGTGAATATTTCTTTATTGATTGGAGACTTGAAAGAGAAAGTCTTCATGTCTCATACATAAGGTGTTGTTATGAAGGGACAAGAACACAAAGCATGCAAGCTCATCAAATACTTATATGGATTGAAACAAGAACCACGATCCTGGTATGAAAAACTAACTCAACTTATTCTGAAATTGAAATTCAAACACTTCAATATTGATGATGCAACTCTATTTTCCAATAAAGTTGGAAACAATGTGGTATATCTTGTAGTGTATGTACATGTTCTATTGATAAAATGGAAAAATGAAAGTTATATTTCATCCGTAAAGAAAGAGTTAAAGAAATGTTTTCATATGATAGATTTGGGACATCTTCACTACTATTTGGGCATTAAAGTGATTCAAAATCCAATGTACATATTCATCTCCCAAAAGAAGTACATTGTAGAATTGTTGATCAAGTTTGGCATGGTTGTGTGTAATCTTGTCTCTACTCTGATGGAACATAATTTGAATCTCACATCAAAATAAGTGAATGAATTTGAGGATGCAACGAAGTATAGAAAACTTGTGGGAAGTATTATTTACCTTACTACCACTAGACCAAATATTTCATTTGTTGTTGGAATTCTTTCTAGGTTCATCCTAAAACATTGTGAAGGACATTGGTCTACTGCAAAAAGAGTTCTAAAATACTTGAAGGCAACTCAATATTTTGGACTCAAGTAATTTAAGATGGGTGATTTTAGACTAATTGGATATTCTTATTCAAACTTTGTTGGGGATAAATAAAATGGAGTTTCAACGTCAATATATCGCATAATTCTTGTATCAACAATTTTCTCCTAAAGATCACACAAATAGTTAGTTCTAGTAGATTCCGCAACATAGGAAGAATATGTGGTAGTTGCAGAAGCAACAAAGGATATTGTTTGGCTTATGAAAATACTTGAATATGTGTAGTAGAAAAAATTCAATTCCACTCCTCTTCTAGTTGACAATACTTTTGCAATCAAGTTGGCCAACAATCCTAGATTCCATGATTGAACTAAGAAAATCAAAAGAAAAATATCACTTGATTTGATATCATGTAGATGCCAAGACTATTCACTTGAGACATATTACCACAAATGAGAAAATTGTGGACATCTTCACCAAATCACTTGGCAGAGAAAAAATTGAAAAGTTCAAAATGATGCATGCACTGACAAACACCCCTTCAGATTAAGGGAGGGAATGTTGAATACCTAATCCTCAAATTATGGTAAACTATAAATAATAGGAATGTGAATATTTGTAAGTGATAGGAAGACTCACCTAAAATGGGAAGAACAATGGTCAGTCTATATTGTATTCATGAACCTCTCATGTTAATGCAAATCATTAAGTGTGGAGTTACAATTGCTACCCATACCTGGTCTTTCATATATGATCCAAAGGGGGGGCATATGTTGGGTTAAATGTACATGCAATGTGTAAATGTAATAGGGTTGTCCTAATGTAAAGGTGCAACATGTGTCACCTTTATTACTAGGTCGACCCTATTACATATACATTTACACATTCCATGTACATGTAACCCCACATATGCCCCCCTTGGGGTCATATCATATAAATTTAACCCTATTATGCCCCCGTTGGGGTCATATAAGAGAAAGTGCCATGGAATAACTTTTCTGCAACTCTTAAAAAGAAATTGTATCCACTTGGTTATTGTGATGACCTCCAAGCATGTTGGTTGCAACTTTGCCAATTTTTAGGCCAAACAATCTAGTAGTACATTGAATTATTTTCCAAACTTCAAATCCATCTTGTCAATTCAGATAAAAAATAAGTACTTATTATTAATTTAATTTTAGCTTATTATGTTCTTTATATCATGAAATGGCTATGGTTACTAGTTCTACTTTGTCACTTGTATTTCAACAAGCCTTGGAAGCTAAATGAAAATTCGTCAAGAAATATTACTCTTTAAGTAGAACCACTTATTTTTTAAACACTCTTTCATCCTCATAATCCTCTTCCAAATCCATACTATCTTTGTCTCAATTCCTATGCAAGTATTACATCATTCATAAGAGCACAACTCATTCTATCGAGGAGTTCATGCATTGTAACAGAAAAAAAACCATGAAAACTTTGTTATCTAAAGATCAAGTTTCTCCATCTTCTACCCCCAAACATTGCATCTATAATAGACATGTATAACCTCATCCCGCCAAATCAAATCCCATCTTAGTCATCATTCCACATGATTATCACTCTATAGATTGAGAATTTTTATTTAACCATAGTTTTCAAATAAAGGATTGAATAACGTGTCTCATTCTTGATAAGGACAACCGAAACAACCTTGTCTCTACACATAGATAACCACTATATACCATATCATCTTGGTTGGGTCAATGAAGGAGGTCAATAACTATTTTTTTCTTGAAAACATTAACTTAATGTTTTGGTTGGACTTTACTTTAAAGACACCATTTCCTATCATGTTACCCCACTCCACTTTCTTAGACATCATCTTGGGAATACTATAAGAATTTGATTGATACACCTAATAGGGTGGTCACAAACCATGATCATTTTGACCATACCCTAAAGAAAAGGAATGATTTTAGAATATGAAGCAAGCCTTATGTTCCTAGATTACAACTTCCATACCTACAACAAGTAGTTGATGTAGAAAAAAATTCATCTTAGTATGAAATTGGGTTTGTGATTAAACATGGAGAAAATATTGTTGCTTACCATTTTTAGAGCCCACCTACTACGAAAATGAGTTACATTTCTTATGATAAGGAGTTTTATGATCTTGTTTATGGATGAAACATTGACATCATTATTTGAATGAAAAATAAATAGTCCCACATACATATCATCATCCACTTATTTTTATCAATTACCAATAAGAAATATAAGACCTTTTACACCTCAAATGGGCTTCTTACCTTCAAAAAATCCACCTTGTGACTAAAAATGGAAGGGTTGTGAAAAAAAGTAGAAAACTTGTTGAGTCACCCTCCTACACACCTTCCATATCATTAACATCAAGGTTCTTGCATATGATGAATGGTAGAAACATTATGCTACATATCTATATTTTCATAACATTCTTAATTCCTTACAACAACTACTTGATATAACTCATAACCCTTTCTTGGAGTACATGATTAGGAATGATTGGTTCTATAAGCTCAATCAAATTTGTTGCCAACAAGCCTATTCATTCATGTATTGAGGATATTTTGGCATGTTAATAAGATATTTTTTTGGCCCACTATGAAGAAATTAGATTGACAAGTTCATGCATTGTTACTCCCTATGTTATTAAAGCAAGCCACCTACTCACAAGCTATGTCTTTACCAACCATTATCAATGCTTCACAAGGATTGGGAGTCCATTTCCATGGACTTCATTTTTGGATTTACCATTTCCTTACAGAAGAATGACCATGCAGTCTTCATGGTGGTTTGCACATTTTCCATGATGTCCCTTCTTATGCCTTTCTCTTAGATAATCACAATGTAGAAAACCACTAAGTTATTATCTAGGAAAGTATGGTCTCAATTTGGATTACCTCTCATTATCATATTTGATGAATGCCCATTTTCTCATAAATTTTGGAAGGCATTATGGAAACTCCTATATTACAAACTCTAAGATGCAATCACCTTATAACCCTAGACAAATGGACAAACACAAGTTGTTAATCACAATTAATGCAACTTATTCTCATTTATTGTTCTTGGAATAAATAGTGGGGTGCATATCTTGACATTGTCTAGCATTATTACAACAAAGAAATACATTTTTCAACCAAACAAACACCATTTGAGGTTCACTATGGATATTGGACATTTTCTCCATACTAACTTCCTATGCTCCTACCCCAACCCACTTCAACCCAACGAGGAACGACACTCAACATCGAGACACTTCAATTGTCCAACAATGCTCCAAGATACACACATGTGTACATGAAGAAATATGAAGGAATCAAGTGCATTAGAAGACCCTTTGTGATTACCACTGAGTACCAACTCCATTCAATATTGGTGACCAAGTATTTCTATATCTACATAAGCAACATTTCAAGGGAAAGAAAAATCACAAACTTTAGTAGCTTCACTATCTCCCATACTCAATCCTAAAGCATACAGGTGTCAACGCCTTCTAGTTGTATTTCCCTCCATCATTGGGTATTCATCCCATCATTATGCCAATCAACACAAGTTACATGAAACATCCCAACTTGAAAAGGATATTCCTATCTACCACACTATGTAGAATGTGTTAGATTTTCAACCCCCATTGGATAAAAAAAAATTTGTTAGAGATATACATTATAGTCATATAAAGAAAAGATCCACACTAAGGCTAAGTGGTTCATGGAGGATGAGTTGAATAATTGATTTCCTCATCTTCAGGCACAAGTAGGCACACTTGTTGCTCAAACAAAGAAAAATTGTATTAAAGCAAGCCATTCCATATTTATAAACAATTTAATAACTCATGTTTTATCAAAATGTATTTCGAAGTTCCAATGTCCACAATTTTATTTATGTATTGAGCTTACTCATTTTAAAATTATTTTTATTAAAATATTTAAAAAAAATGTTTTTATTAAAAAAATAAAAAAAAAATAAGAAGAAAAAAACTTTAAGAAAAAGGAAAAAAAACTATAAAAACAATAGAAAAACAAATAAAATATTCATATAATAACAATAAAAGTTGATTTTCCCTACCCTAGAGGCCTTGTTGATGGGGTGTGAGGTTATGGCCCTATGGAAACACCATTGGGTTGGTCCAAGGGTGACACCCCACCTCAGAATACATGAAAGGGGATTTTAAGATCACATCCCCTATGTAATACCCATGTTTCCCCCAGTTTGTAAATATAATTATAACTGGCCAAGAGACTATGGCAGACTAAATATGTGTGCATGTTTGATTTGATGAACCTTTGTATAAAAGAGTCAATGTATGAATTGTTTGGTTATGAATAGAATTTGAATATGTATTGCACAACTGCTGAAAGGGGGGAAGTTTTCCAAGATAGACCATGGATGATATGAGAGAGATGGTGAGGGGAAACCATGAATGGTTGAGATGACCCTCACCAGACCAATACCTACTGGGTGTAATTTCTCAATATTCCTCTGACCCATAAATGAATTACCAGTCAGGATGGTAGTTGGAAGTAAATCCTCGAGAGTTAATGAGGAGCTGGGGCGAGGTACCCATCTATAAGGCTTTCGATCCTGACCACGAATTGGGATTCAGACCCATGAAACCTTTCTTAGGAAGGAAATAAAGGAGGTAATTTAGGGACAAAGACGGATCTACGAGATAGAAAATTAGTGAAAGACTCTCTCTCGAGAAGAGAAGAGAACATACTTCGACTTTGGAGTTGAGAGAAGAAAGCTTGTTTTGGTTGTAAGAAGCTTGGGGCAGGGTTTCACTACAAGATGATAAAAGAGGTTAATGAGGGATTGAGGAAGCGCTCGTGTAGATCTCCTTGATTAGAGTAGAGAAAACCAATTGCCAAGATCCTGTGGGAGGAGGAGAGTAACCTTTGTCCCTCACTGTCTTGGAGAAAAGAGAAAGAATCTTTCTTAGAGAATCATGGTCTAGCTCGGGCCTGGCCAATGGTAATTTCATTAGGAGTGACTGTGCCTATGGTTGGGAGGAAAAATGCACCTCTTTTAGTAGTTGCTTCACATTTTCCAGTTCTGATAAGTATTTTCATACTCTGTGTAATATATTGGATACGATGATGAGATGTTTGTTTTTATGATTAAGTCTTTCAATATTTGAACAGTTATTAGAAATGCTCTTTGGTTTCTGTAAATTGTAATATCTATATGATCTTTGATTTAGCTAAGTTTAACTCTTACAGAGTCATGGGATGTGAGTCTGTAGGAGGGTCAAAATAGGAGTAACTAAAACTCCTAAGCCATGTCGATCCTTTCAATTCGCCTTAGCGGGAATGTCAAAGTTCATCTCTGTGTGAGAAGGGTGTTTCCCTTCAGACTAATCACCCATCTGATCGAGGGCTCGAGCTCGGGTCCTTAACCCCTTTGTTGCAAAAATGGATTTTCACTTAGCCCCAAAGAATTCTCAAAGGGCCCATGTGAACAGGGCCCAAGAACCCTGAGCTAGTCTGAAAGGAAATAGCTCTTTTGGCTTCTGGACTTCGGGACTTGTGACTCAACAATCCTCGAAAATAGTCGAAGGCTAAAGTGGTGAATTGACGAGGGTCATCGATTTGGTGATTCAATATGGATCTCTCTTAAAAGTTAGATCATACATAGGAAGGTAAGATTTATGCGCTTCGACAAAGTTCTACTTCGGGAGAATAGGAGTGGTATAGCGTCGAAACTCACGAATGCCAAATTTGCGGAGTTAATCTGGACCATTGAAATTGGAGGGACACGTGTCCATAGATCAATGATTATCTGGAAATTCTAGGTATTCAACGATATAGGAATGAAAAATTTCCCTGGGATCTCTGCAAGTCATAGTAAATCTTGGCCATAGATGCTAAGTACATGTGGCAATAGATCCGGCGTGATCCGGAAGGAAATCCGGGAGATACACGCCAAACATGCGAATGTCAAACTATCAAAGTGACATGGACCATTGATCCTCGGATCCTTCGGGATCCTTCCCAGCCGTCGATCTAAGGGACCCACCCTCGACTACCCAACTAACTGAGAACGCATCGTGAAGTGACATGTGGCCCATAGTCGTCCCTTGTCAAATTTTTTTCGTTGAACCAAAACCGTTGGATGAGTGGGTATGTGGCAAGAGATCCCATAGTCTGAAGACTTAATACTCCAAGGAAGTTTAGCCAAGAGTTTTCAAAGCATGAAAAATACCAAAGTTGTGAGTGTAGAAGTGGATCTCAATTGTTGGTCGAAGAGGACACGTGGCGCTAGATCCAAGAGTCCAGAGACTTGGCTCTTCGGGGGTTCGCGTCGAGAGGAATCGGTAAGCTCTGAAGCCCAGATCCGTGAAGTAACGAGGATCATGGATATATGGATACATGTGGATACATCCCAACCATATGATGGGGGTTGACATGGTTCACTGACATCATATCGGGTGACATGGACCAAAACCAAGGTGCCACGTGTCACCCAGATTTGGTCTATTCATAGACCCTTTATGACTATTAAATCATGACATGTGTCACTCCCTGATGAGGACATGTGTCACCCTTTGAGACTCTTTGTGTGTCAACTTATGGTTTGTGCCTGCCTGGCCAATGTGAATGGTGACATAATGGAGACTCTCAGAGTTTGGATAACTTTGACGTTTAGAAGATTTAGGGATAGGTAAACTATAGGAACGTTCGACGTAAATTGTCGATCACTGAAGGACCAAAGCCACGTCACAAGAATTCAAAATATTTGAGTGAAGGTGGATAAAGGAAGGTCCAATGACAATCGTCGAACGTTGATACACCAATAACGATCACTGACAGTCAAATTGTCGAAACATAAAACGTTCAATGCTAAATGTCGAACGCCGATTGTCGAAGGGCTAAGGCCACATGGCGATATTCTGGGACTTCGGGGACTAGAAGAAAAAGAGTGTTCTATGTCGAATGTCGAGCCCCTTTTTAACCGTAGGATCTCAATGGAGGACATGGACCATTGATTTCCTCCGCTATTCAATGATTTAGAGGACCCGTGTAATGTCACAAACCTCTGTCCTCACAGACTCCCGATTACCGATTCTCCGATATGGCACTTTATGTGCTATCCCTCCAGGCTAGACATCCCCCTCATATGACCGTCGTTCCATCCTTCGTTGGAGTTTCGGGGTTCCAAATGTTGAACCTCACAGGTCCTTAGGACTTGCAATTTTCCGATCCTCGATATGCTCCTAACGCCTTAGCCCTTAAGCTATGCTCGTGATCCACACGACTTCACCTTGTGACCACAGCCTTATGGCTTCCCATCGGGTTTCGGTCCTTCTCGAGCAAGAATTTTCCTTACCTAAAATTTCGCGATGCCTTAGCATTTACTTTTGGTCAACGAAGGTTTAAAAGTGGATTAAAACTTTAAATATTGCGAGTGAACTATTAATGAAATCGGGATTCGGGGTTTCTCGTAACAAAGAATCACGAAACCCCGATCTTCGATTTCGCGACGTAATTAAGGCCTAATTAAAACATTGATTGATTAATCCTTTTTAACAAAGGTTTAAGTGTTAAGTTACTTACGTCGTGTAATCTACTACGTGTCCAACGCTGACCCTTCTCTGGGCCCCGCTATCCCTTGACCCATCGGGAAATCGCATTTCGCGATTTCATAATGCATGGATTCTTGGTTCACGGGATCCTCGATTTCCCGATGACTCAAACCCCGATGGATGATTCCTTATTGGGACTTCTTCGATAACGCTGGTCTCATCCACGCGTCCCCTAAATGAATGGTCCCGATTCCTCCGGGGTTTCAGAACTTGCGATGCCATGGTTTCCTTGTTCTCAGGAACTCCAATTTCTCGATCTGCGACCTTCGCCCGATTCCCGACACCTGTCCTATGTAAACGGACGGCTCTGATCTTCCCGACGTTTCGAGACTTATGGTGTCTCGATTCCCTTTCCCTCAAGAATTTTGATTCTCCGATGGCCAATATCCTAACTCTCGCACGATCTCTGCCACGTGTCCACTAAAATGAACAGTTCAGATCTTGTCGGGAAATCGCGGATCGCGATTCTGTGTGACATGATTTTCGTGTGCTCGAAAACTCTGATTCCCCGATTCCCGACTCTCTCTCCAGGGTTCTGACACGCATCCTAAATGATGGATGGTTCAGATCAACTCTCGAGCTTTTCTACTTTACAAGGCTAGGAACCTTTACTTACCCGTACCCCGATGACCAAAATCCCGATCTGGTGGTCATGCAAAACGTGTCCTCCTTGAGATCCTACGGATATGACTTTTCCGCCGTTCCGGGTTCCTCCTAGTCACGGATCCTTGACTCCTGAAGCTCTGGAATACCGATGAACTCTCGACTCCCTACCACCTGTCCCAACAGATGGACGACTCTGATTGTATCGGGGTTTTCACTATGGGTTTCCCGACCCCTTGCTCACGGAACTCCCGATTTTGCGAACTCCAATATACTGATGCCTTCACACATCTCGTCGGGATTTCTCCTCCCGTATTCTTTGAGGACTTAACTCCCTCGCAACTCCTTGTAGATCCGTCGGCTGTCGGGTATCCGCCCAGGATCTAACGGTTTAGATCTGTTCTCCTTTGGGGATAATGATTAGTTGCACAAAACATTACGTAGTGTTAAAATTTCTCTCTTGGCATGGTTGAAATTTTTATGAGCCTATAGTTTATTATTACAATCGTCGAGGCTTAATATAGGCAAATAGTTCACACTATTCCTGCACAGTATAAGTTCTGCTAAATTTCCTTTTTCCGACTGCGCATTGGCAGTTCCTCATTTAGGTAAGTTCGGAATGAAGTAGGCCTTTTCAAGGTCCTGCAAATGTCCTTTTTCATTGTATTTAGTATAATATGTGCAGTTATTAAAT
>ML804219.1:90408-108398 GCA_009831015.1 Picea engelmannii | reverse complement strand
CTGATACCATATGTAATGCCCATATAATTCTAAACATCATTTAAGTTTCCTAAACATTTTATGAAAGTAATCTGAAACAGTAACTTCTTAGCATAATAGTGATTCTCATAACAACAACTTTAGTAACTTAGATTTATCAATAAATACTGAATTCATGATAGAAAGAAATAAATACATAACTTAACAAAGTACCTGGTTCTGATGCTAATTGTTGTTGCCACTGTGCCTTGCTGCTGCCTTTCTGCTCCCTGCTATGCAGATGAATCCTGCCAACTACAGGAAAATAGCTGCCCAAAACTACTATCCACCCTGCCAACTAGGAAAACGACCTAGCTCCAGGATATCTACGGATATCCTGGCCCTCTGTGCCCAAAACCTCCAGCAACTCAGTGCCTCCCCTGATCAAAATCCATAGCCTCAAAACTCTGTGCTCCCAGAAAGTCCAAAAGTCCACAAAATACAGCAGTGCACAGAAACTCGCTGCTCACAACAACACACCACCGTCCAGAGGCTCTCTGCTCATGGCCAAACATCACCGTCCAGAGGCTCTCTGCTCACAGCAAAATACCATAGTCACCGCCAATACAGTTGGCTCAACAAATACAGTCCGCAACATCCATCCCCGCCGAATGGTGCGCACATCCCCCTCTTCCCGTCCCTTATTCCTCCCGGCCGACTCAAGCAGTTACTCCTCCAACCACCCTGTGTCCTCCGTCCTTCGTCATGAGTTAATGTTTTATCTCCTCGAGATCCATGGCTATCCCTCTCTGCATATGCCACCATTTTTATATCATTTTTCATTGATCTATTAATTTTATTTCACAGGTCATTAAATGTGATCTGTAATTTGAATTATTACTCAGTTAACCATAATTAATTTCTTTTAATTAATTTTACTTTATAATATTTAAGCATGTATCCAATTAGGGTTGTTACATACACCCACCCTTCAAGAAACTTTGTCCCGAAGTTTAAGGTATCTGATGGTACAAAGGAAAAGAGTATGGTTCACACACTCACAATAAGTAATCGACAATATCAGTAAGTCAAGAAAACTCATACATACTAGTGTATATGCACAAGAAATGCATGTGTAGCTAGTACATGCAAACCTCGTGCATGTACTAATAATCAAACTGTCATTCTTTAATAATTTATGTATTCATTCAATCCAGTCAACAAGACTAGTCTTTTATAAAAGACAACAATTAATCAATTGTTTAAGAAATTCTTAAATCACAATTATCCGGTTTAACAATTTTATTTTACACAGTTGTAGTTTAGTTAATGAATATTCATATATACACATTTCTCTTCATCAAATCCCACCACAAGTCAGATCCCCATATAGTCTCAACTATTCTACTCATCCTTCCTCCCTAACCTACTTCCAACTCCATTCATATCCGTCCTCTGCTAGACTATCTTGGAGCGTCAACTATACTAACCTAACTCCAAATAGAACCCATAAGTGGAAGTTTCGCTATCTCGACCAAGCTTCCCTAGCAGGCAACTGACAGTCCTCATCACACATCTTGGGGAGCGTGAACCAGCACCGTGGGAAGAAGACTCGTGGCAGAATTACAGAGTTATAAGGATGACAATGGAAGGTTGATCAAGGAGCAGGAAAAGCAGACATAAATTAATGTTGTCCTACTGCAAAGTCTATCAAATATACAAAGGAAACTTCGACATGGTCAAACTTCTAGTCATGTGGACATAAATCATATTAAGAAAACTCCAAGCCCACCTAAGATACATAAGCATAGTCCTAAAAGTGGTCACACCAAGAGGAGCACCTCAAAGAAGGCCCAACATGGAGCCAAGAGACATTCAATGGAAGATTCCTCTAGTGAGGATATTGAAAAATACAAGGAATATTCTAGTGGAAAAACTAGTTCCCATTCTTAGACAATAGGAAACAAGAGGAAACATTCCAAGAGCCCTGACCCTGAAAAATTCAATAAAGCCAAACCACCACCCTTCAATGGAGAGATTAAGAAGGGGGGAGAATTATAAGTTTGGCTACTTGGCCTGAAGAAGTACTTCAGAGTTCATGACTACTCTGATAACTTAAAGGCTCGGATAACCATTTTCAACCTGAATGGGAAAGCTTCCATTTGATGGGAGGACCTTAGGAATGTGAAGGGAGTCCATGAGAAGGACTTGTCATGGAAACAATTTGAGAAATACTTCAAGAAGAATTACCTATAAAAAAAGTACTTTGATGGAAATACCAAAGACTTCTATGAACTCAAGTTGTGACAACTCACCATAGATGAGTATATCAACAAATTTCTCGAGCTCATGAGGTATGTTCCCTACATAAAGGATTAAAAGGTTAAGGTGAAACAATTTATTAGTGGCTTACCTGAGTCCTATCAAGATAGAATTAAGTTTGATGAGCCAAATACCTTAGAAGATACTATTCTAAAAGCAAGGTATTTCTATGAGCAATTCAAGAGTAAGACTTAACCCCATGAAGGTTGGAAGAAGAAAAACAATTCGGGATTCAAGAAGAAGGGGTTTAAACCCTCAAAATTTAAGAACCTTGGTAAGAGATATAGGAGGAGCCTTCCTGCCAAAAGTGTGTATCAACACAATTTTCCATCCCAAAGTGGAAATAAACCATTCAGAGAAGCTCCAAGTAAGATTGATATCACGAAAAGATAACCCTTGAAATGTTGGGGTTGTGGAGAGGAACATGTACTGAGGGATTGTACGCATAGGAAACATAACAATGGGAGGGTCTACAACATCCAAGAGGCTATCACAGTCAATGATGTGGCTAGGAAACTGCCACAAATTTATCCAGCCTTGGATAATAGACACGCTAACCACCAAGATTCAATGGTGGAGATGGAAGGTATGATTTCCAACCCTCATGTTTCCATTTTAATTGACCCTGGTTCTAATTTGAGTTATGTTTCCCCTCAAACTGTTGAGAAATGTAAATTGCAACAAGTTAAACATGTTAAATCATGGATGGTACAACTAGCCACTGGAACCAAAAGCACATTGATATAGGTCATACCAACATTCCAATTTGTTATGAGTGGGTTTCACACCCAAGAAAACCTAAACATACTTCCTCTAGGATATTATGACATGTTGATTGGCATGGATTGGTTGGCTGCCCACAAAACCAAGTTAGACTGTTACAGTAAAAATTTGGAGTGTGAAAATGAAGAAGAAAGAAGGGTAACCCTACAAGGGATTCAAAGTCCTGTCTCATTGAGACAAATATCAACCCTCCAATTGAAGAAGTATTACAAAAATGAATGTTCGTTGTATGCAATACAAGAACTAAACTTTTTTGAGAATGACAAACCCAGCCTAGAGGACCATCCCATATTGAGAGAATATAAATATGTATTCCTAGAAGAGGTGTCAGGTCTACCTCCAAGAAGGGATATTGATTTTTCAATAGAAATTGTACCAGGAGTGGTGCCAATGTATAGAACACCCTATAGGATGAGTACACCAAATCTATTTGAGCTCAAATTACAGCTGAAGGAGATGTGGAACAAATGCTACATTCGACCTAGTGTGTCTCCATGGGGATCACCATCCTTGTTTGTGAAAAATAAAGATGGCACACTCAGACTATGCATAGATTATAGACAACTCAATAATATGACCATCAAGAATAAGTATCCCTTGCTAAGGATCAATGACTTGTTTGACCAATTACGGGGTGCTACAATCTTCTCCAATATTGACTTGAGGTCCGGATACCATCAGGTCTGAATCAAAGATGAATAAATACACAAGACAACCTTTAGGACAAGATATGGCCACTATGGATTTGTGGTGGTACCTTTTGGGATTACCAATGCACCAACCACTTTTTTGTGCTTAATGAATAACACATTCATAAAAATTTTTGATAGATTTGTGTTGGTTTCCTTGATGATATCCTAATCTATTCCAAGAATAGGGAAGAACATGAAGAACATCTCAAGCTACTACTCCATGTACTAAGAGAAGATCAACTCTATGCTAAGCTTAGTAAGTGTGAATTTTTTCAGAAACAAGTCCATTACTTAGGCCATGTTATTTCAGAGGAAGGAGTGGCAGTCGATCATGAAAAGATTAAATCCATCATAGATTGGCCTACCCCAAAGGATGTATCTGATATCATATCCTTTATGGGCATGGAAGGATACTATAGGATATTCATAAAAGGATTCTCCAAGATTGGTTTCCCAATCACCTCCCTTAAGAAAAATGGGGTTAAATTCATTTGGACATCAAAATGTGAAGAAATATTTCAAGAGTCGAAATATCTTCTAACCAATGTGCCTGTACTGAAGATTACATATCCAAAAAAAGACTTCCTTTTGTGTACGGATGCCTACAAGGAAGGGCTCGGAGGAGTCCTTTATGAAAGAGGGACATGTGATTTGCTACGAGTCCATAAAATTGAACAAGCATGAAGTCAATTATGTGACCCACGATATGGAATTAACTGCCATAGTGCATGCTTTAAAAATGTGGAGGCATTACCTCTTAGGAAGAAGATTTGTACTTATGACAGACCATAGTGGGTTGAGGTATTTTTTTGACCAACCAAAACTCAATGTGAGACAAGCTAGGTGAATGGCTCTCCTTAGTGAGTTTGATTTTGAAATCAAACATATCAAAGGAAAGGAGAGTAGGGTGGTTGGTGCCCTCAGTAGAAGTATGAAAGTAGTTCACTAGAAAGTTGTAAGCGCCAATGAATCAGACATCAAAGAGAGGGTCAAAATTGCACAAGAAATAGATGCATTTTTCAAGACCGTGACATCATACCTAAAGAAAGAGCTCATGTGGATGAAGTATGAAGGTTATCAGATGTTTAATGATGACCTGTTGACTTACAAGGGCATATTATACATTCCAAATTGTGACGACTTGAAGAGGTTCATAATGGATGAACTATACAAAACAACGTATATTGATCACCCTAGTTATCAGAAAATGATCACAACCACTAGGAAACTATTCTATTGGCTCGGAATGAAAAAGGACATAGTTGATTACTTAGCTAAGTGTCTATAATGTCAGCAAGTCAAGGCAGAGCATTGACACCTGACAGATTTGTTGCATCCCCTACCAATTCCCAAATGGAAATGGGAAACCATCTCCATGGATTTCATCACAGGATTACCAAGATCGACCAAATAGAACGATGCCATCATGGTAGTTGTGGACAAACTGAGAAAATAAGATCACTTCATACATGTCAAGTCAAATTTCAAGGCAATAGATATTTCTATCATCTTCATGAAAGAGATATTCAGACTGCATGGCATGCCTAAGGAAATTGTATCCGATAGAGATACAAATTTTACTTCAACCTTTTGGAAATCTTTGTTTGCAGGTTTTGAAACAATATTACTCTTTAGTACATCCTATCACCCTCAAAATGATGGGAAGAAAGAGAGGGTAAACAAAGTGTTATAAGGCATGCAAAGGATGCATGTAATGCATCAACCCAATAAGTGGGAGGACTACCTACCACTGGTAGAATTTTCCTACAGAAATGGCTATCAAGAGTCATTAAAAATGATCCCTTTTGAAGCCCTCTATGGAAGACAATGCAACATTCCAATTAGCTGGAACAACCCAATAGACAGAGTTATAATCAGGCCAGATATGCTAAAGTAAATGGAACAACAAGTGATTAAGATCAGGAAAAATATGAAGATATTTCAGGATATACAAAAGAGATATGCAGACATGAAAATGACTCCTAGAGAGCTCAAAACAGGGGATCATGTGTATCTCCGAGTTAGACCTGGGAGAAGATCCTTGAGGATGGGAGATTGTGCCAAGTTGGCACCTTGGTATTGTGGACCCTTTGAAGTTCAGGATAGAGTGGAACCAATAACCTATCGACTAGAACTTCCTCCCACAGTGAAGGCACATAACGTTTTCCATGTTTCTTTCTAAAAGAAGTATGTACATGATTCTAATCATATTATTGACTGGTCTATGATTCAGGTGGAACACGAGGGAGAATTATTTCCAGAACCCCAATGCATAATAGACAGGAAGGAAACCCCACTTAGGAACATAACCATTGCACAGGTCAAGGTGCTATGGAAATACTTTGGCCTAGATGAGGCTACATGGTAAATGGAGGATCACACGAGACATGCATATCCATTTTTGTTTATTCTATACATACATAGCACATTGTAATGACCCTGCTTAAATAGATGTATACGATTATTAATTATAATTAATTTAACAATCTAACTGTCCTAAAAGTTAGCTAAACAATAATTATTTCTTAAATAACATTAACTAATTAATTATTATTAATTAGTTGTTCATGATTGTCAAGGATTAATTAATTATTAATTGACTCGTTAATTAATTAAGTAAAGGATTAAAGGGGGTTAATAAATTATATTGTTAAATTAAACATTATGTATTTGGGAAGGGATAGGACATTAAATATAAGATAAGATAATAAATAAGAAAGGATAAAATAATAAATAAGGGGATAAGGGGCATTAATTACAAAAGGATAAGATAATTAATAAATGGATAAGGAAAGTAATGAAGGAGGGGGGGAAGTCGGTGAAGGGGCAATATGAGTGGAGGAGGTTAGGAAGGAGGGGATCATTCGACGGGATATTTTATTAATATTGGGGGGCTCTCTTGGATGGGCAGAGAGGAGAGTGGAGTTCTGTAGTCGAGAAGGTTCAGTACAGGCACCGGTTTGCTGGAGGGTTTGGGCACGGGGGCCAAGATATCCATATGATATCTTGGAGCTAGGAAGTTGTCCTAGTTGGCAGGGTGGAACAAGGTTTTGGGCAGTGTTTACACAGTTCAGCAGCGGTCAACAAGGCAAGTGAAAGTGGAGGGTTAGCATTAGACCAAGGTAATTTAAATTGTGTAGTTGTTTTATTTTATTATAAAATTTTATTATTCGTTGATCAAGTTAAAATGCGTAGGTGCTCAATATAAAGGAATTATTGAATTTTACTGTTATGTTTGTAGAATTAATTGATGTTAAATAATATGGCTATTACACGTGGTATCAGAGCTTTTGTTTGAAATTTGGGCCTGAGGGCCAAAAAACCAAGCTCCAACTCCAGCTCCACCTAACCTGCAAGCCAAACACACTATTATTTTGATTATATATGAAAAAATCTAAATATATATAATCAATATGAATCGAAAATGTAAAATTTTTTTTACCAAAGTAAAACAAGGGAAATATGAATACAACGAGGGTTGTTACAAATACCTCTCGCAGGAGCTGTTATTAGACCAAAATTAATGATTTTTCCAATTTTTTTTTATTTGGATTTTGATCTTGATCTGGCAAAGCTCACCGCTCTCCATGCTTATAATTTTATAAGGTACCCATAGTCTCACCGAGGATTGGGATATCTGCACCAACCATTTATTGATTTTCAACAGCAGTGTATCAGGTTTCTCTTTTGCTCATAATGATCCCAGAGATCCAGGGCGCCTCCAAATCATCCCTACCCAAAACAATCAAACCTATGTTACCAGATCTGACGAGGAGACTTTTTTTTTTGTTATGTTCCCATTCCCTTTCCTGTCTTGACACTACGTTAGTACATAATTATCAATTTCATATGCATAATATATGCAAATTGGGGGCTTCACATTTCTTATCTCCTTTAACTTGCTAGCCCCATTTGTTGTTCCGTTTCCATTTTCAGTTTCCGGTTTCTCGTTTATGGTAGCATAGGATCTAAGCACAAGAAAAATTAGGGTATATATCGGGAATATATCCATCAGAGGTTCTCTCGCCACGGCCAGGAAGAGGCGTTGTGGTCGTCAGGTTGGATGGAGTTTTTATAAACCCCGGGAGGGCCTCAATGCTTTTCTTGGGCATCATCAATGCTTTTAATAGAAAGGACTATAGTGAGTAGTTATACTAGTTCAAAAGTCTTAAAAGCAGTCATAGTAATATGAAGTTGACGGTGTCTTTGAAGTAGTTGGAGCCTGGATCTCCGAATCACCAATGCTCCTGGTTAAGGTATATTTGGACTTGGAAGGAAGTGGTACCCATTATAGGTCCTGACGTGAGAGTACAAGTTTTAGACCATGGGCAAAGAGGGAGAAGTAGCTATCTCAAACAGGGGGATTAGTAAACACCCCTTAGTCTGCCTTTGTATACCTTGAGAGAAAGCAAGCCTTGCATGTTCAAGGCTCAGCATAGACATGCCATACCATTTTCTTCCCAACCTTTTCTAAAGGGTGGTTTTCTATCTTTTGAAGTAAAACCATTAAAGTTGAGGCAAACATTGAAACGGAGAAAACATAACATATTGCCAGTAATAGAACAAATATTTAAGAAAGTGAGGTCACCACTCAGATTTCTTCCCAAGGAAACAAAAATGCATAATCAAAATCATTTCCTATACACCAAGAGTTTATACCATGTCAAAACTATGAAAAATGACAACAACTGGTGACCATGAGGCTCTAGATCTCTACAGAAACAAAACGTGGGAAGATTTTTTTTTATACCCATTGAAACAATGCACAAAAGCAGATTAGAATCTCCTGATCTCATGCATTACAAATTTAAATAGATTCCAACAAAAATGTATTGACTTATAGCTATTTTTAGAACCAGCCCAATAGACAATGGCCCATCTAGACAACAAACAAACTCTCTCTCTCCTCATCTACTACTATTAATGTGTATGAAACAAGACAATATGTAACATAAACATTCAATGAGGGATCACAGATCGCATACCTTTTTCTCAGCGCACCCAAATGAACTCCTGCAAGGGAAAATCAGGAGCCAAGTATGATGCATATAATACATGCAGAATAAGAGTAACTGTAGTGCTTAGCCACGGAAATTTTCCAAAAGATAAAGAACATTCCCTGCAAAATTGCTTAAAATCGTATTTTTAGAGTAAAAACGGACTAACGGTTGTAATTTAAACGGCCAATTTTTTTTTCTCCCCCACCGAGTCGGTCCAGTCGACCTCGTCCATGGCTGGGAACGAAGACAAGAATATGACATGGCCAGCCCGCAAGTTGGCACGGCAGGCACTGTAATTTCCCCAATGTAGGGAATAGTATCTAGGGAACTCCTTGTCGCGGGAAAGAATCGAACCTGTGTTGCTGAAAAGAGGTGTGTGCGCTTAAGTGCTCTATTCCTAAACCATCCCAATACCTAAATCTCCATCCATATGCCAAAGCCCACAATATACACATGTCGAGCACAAGTCAACACATAAACCAACACAAGTCCAGCGCAAGCACAAAGCCAGATCCCTTTCACAAAATGCACAAAGAAACCTCTAACTCTACATCACAAATTACCAACATAAACAAGATGACAGATATCATCTCATCACTGCAATGAAGTAGTTGCAAGGGTTTCCAGCTACTGGAAGAATACATAAGGCTTCCACAAATAGATCAATAACTGCAAATGGCAGATCGTTGAATTCCAGTGGCTACAATGCATAGAAATAATTTGTCGTCCCGTTCCAAGCTACAGAACAACCTCCCATTACCAAGCCAAGGGAGGAGCTCGCGGCCATTACCAGAGCTCCGCCACAGTAGCAGAGAGGGAGAAGCTGAGGGCGCATTTGCGTAGGGAGAAGGCGACAGTGATGGAGTGTTAGGTTTTAAGGATGCGTAGGGTTCGAAGAGACAGGTGTAGGGTTTTGTAAGAATAAGTGGGCACATGGGCCTCATGCGAGGACCCGCCGCCCACGTTAAATTTGTTTTTTGTATCATTCTTATTTAGTTTTATTTTTGTATTTTTTGTTTTTTTTTTTGGTTAAATTGTTAAGGTTTCAATTTAAATTCAATGTAAATTTTTTAAATGTTTGATTTTAAATTATATTTAAAATATTAATACTATTACGAAAATTTAAATTATTTAAATTAAATTAATTACCTTATATTAAATTAAATTAAAACTCATAATTATTTAAATTATTTAAATTTAATAATATATGCTAAGCTTACTATATAAAAAAAAAAATTAATTAAATTACAAAAGGAGGGGTGATATGGAGTCTATGGGTTTTGAACCCCTGACCACCACCCACTACATAAGTCTTAAGGAACAACCAAACACCAACGCACCATGTATGTGCCTTGGAGAAAAAAATAAAAATAATAATAATTAAATTAATAGGAAGGATTAAGTAAATTAGTGACTAATTAATTAACACTAATAATAATATTAATTTCCGGGAATAAATTGAAATGTTGATTAAGGCGATTCAAGCTTAGGATTAAGTTTATTCTAGATTATTAGTTTTAATAAACTAGCACAGTCGCAAAGTGGTTGGCAGTTGGTTAACGCCGAAAGGTACATAGCGCTAGTGAACATCGAAACGTGGCTGACAGTTGTGGACAATTATTTAGATGCCACGGTTTAATCCTATTTAATCATTTAAACGTGGTAATTATATATCCTTACAACAATTTTTTGTAATGTGATTAGGTAAATGTTAAAAAGTAAACATGTTAACGGATGCCTTGATAAATGCAAGAAAGTTATGAACAATAAATCTGACCCATTGATTTTGGAGGACGACTAAGAATATGCCAGCATCTTCAATGCATAGACATAAAATAATGGTTTAAGGTTAAATAAGATTAAAAGATCATTAATTGTGCCCATTGTCAATAGTTGTACGCCTTTCGGCGTAAATTAATAAACATAAGGTCGGAAGTCACTTTAATCAAGTTGTAAGAGAAAAGTTAAAAGGGCTTAGACTAGGACAAGCGGGAAGGAGGCAGCATATGCACTAGGAGAGTAAGCATAGGAAGTGGTGAGTATGGAGCAAGGCTAGCATAGCTATAGGGCAAGGGAACCAATAATGTTTTTCATAGGGGCGAATAAATCAAGATTAGATGCTTAATCCTAACCCTAACCTAGCCAATCCCCTAATGGAGTAATGTCTGTTTACAGACAAGTAAAGAAAACTTACACCTAACCCTGCTTCTAAGTTTATGTAGCACCAATTCGAAATGTCCTTGAACTCACCCTGAAAACTTTGGTTGATGCAAGTTAAAGTATACAGGATGGTCAGGACTCGAAGGAGTCGAGGTAGGGGAGCGTCATCGCAAGCACCGCCAACACCGCCAACACCACCACCACCATCGCCCAAACTAGCCCTCATACTGCGCTCGTTGGAAGCCATTAACGAGACTTTAAAGGGGTGACAACCGGCAGGGACTGAAGTGGAACCCCCATCATCTGGAATGGGTAATCCAAAAGCGTCAAGGGATTCAGGGGGAGGACCTCCACCTGAAGACATCACGTGAGAATTGCAGAAGATCAAACTTCCAGAGTTTGCTGGGGGTCGCGCCAGTGAACACACAGAAGCATGGTTGGAAGGCATGACAAGGTGTTTTGCCTTAAGGGAATATGAGTCCAACTCAAAGGAAAATATCACCATTTTTTAGTTAAGAGACAACACCTTGAACTGGTGGGGCAACCTAGAAAGACAACTTCACCTTACCCCAGACATAGTATCTTGGGAACTTTTCGAGGAGAGGTTCCGAAGGAAATATCTACCAGCATACTATGAGGAACAACAGGTAGGGGAATTTCATGCCTTAGTACAGGGAAACAAAACTATAGAAGAATATGAGATCAGATTTATGGAACTGGTCAAATATGTTTCGTATATGGATAATGAACAACGACAGGCAGAGCGCTTCGTCTATGGATTGAACCCTAAGATAAGAGCTATGGTGCGGATGTGGAAACCGTCTTCAGTAGCGGAGGCGGTGGAAAATGCGCGTTATGCAGAAGAACACATGAACTTGACTGGGGGTACAAGACCGACATTTCCACATCGTCCTGGATTTGTAGGGAAGGCCCCGAGGACATTTCCTAGGGGAGGGGGCTCAAGGGCACCGCCATATGGTAACAGATTTGTGCCAAGGATAGTAGCTACAGGGATTTCAATGGAAGCGAGTGAAACATCTCGTTCATCGCAAACGACACAGACAGGTCCACGACTATCTCAGGGAATAATGAGTAGGGGCAGGGGTTCTTGGGGAAGGAAATCATTTCAGAGGCAGTCACATAACAATGCACAGGTTCAATCTCGTGTTACCTATTGAGGGTGCGGAGGACCCCATTACCAGCGCGACTACCCAGAGTTACAATCAGGGTTCGTGCATAGAGAAGGAAAGGCACTGATGGGGAGAGAAAGTACCAGCCACCAGATTTACGCAACGGTTAATAATTGTCAAGCCAAACATCAATCCATGGTGGTGGAGTCATCTGGTACGCTAAATCATATCAATGTTAAGATTTTGTTTGATTCTGGTGCGACAGATAGTTTCATTTCACCATCTGCATTAGAAAAGAGTGGGTTGGTAGCCTACGAGCACGATGACTTTAAACAAGTTGAGATGGCTTCGGGGGAAAAACAAGCGGTAGGACCTAGTGTTGATAATTGTATAGTAGACCTGGGAGTGTGTACTACTAGGTTGAAGGTATATGGCACTACTCTTGGGGCGTATGGCCTAATCATTGGAATGGATTGGTTAGCATCTCACCGAGCTTTGGTAGATTGTTTCGCAAAGAGGGTGCTTTGTGTCGATGATGAAGGAAGACCAATAGAGATCCAGGGTGTACAAAGAAAAGTGTCATTATGCTTGATATCAAATATGAAGGTTAAGCGATGCTTGAGACAAGGGTGTCAATTGTATGCAGTGGAAGCAGTGAATGAAAGGAAGGGACCCTCATTGGATCAGTACCCGGTATTGTCAAAATTTCAGGATGTTTTTCCGAACGCGTTACCAGGTTACCTCGTGAGAGGGAGCTTGATTTTACTATTGAGATAAAACCTGGTGCATAACCGATCTCCAAGACTCTGTATCGGATGATAGCGCCAGAACTTTGTGAATTGCAAATGCAGTTAAAAGAGTTACTGGACTTAGGGCTAATAAGGCCCAGTGTTTCACCCTGGGGCGCACCAGTAATATTTGTAAAGAAGAAGGATGGATCCTTACGACTGTGTATAGACTACAGGGACTTGAACCATCCTACTGTGAAAAATAGGTACCCAATGCCACGAATAGATGACCTCTTCGATCAGATGAAAGGAGAAGCGGTATTCTCCAAGATTTATTTGCGATCAGGGTATCATCAGTTAAGGATTAAGGAAGGTAATATCCCAAAAACTGCCTTTCGAACTCGGTTTGGACATTACGAGTTTGTTAAAGTACCTTTCGGATTGACCAATGCGCTAACAGTATTCATGAGCCTCATGAACGATGTATTCCAGAAGTACTTAGAACATTTTGTACACGTCTTTCTAGATGACATCCTCATCTATTCCAAGAATGAAAGAGAACATGAGGAACACTTGCGAATAGTGTTGTCCTGCCTTAGAGAGAACAAATTGTATGGGAAGTTGTCAAAGTGTTCCTTCTTCCAGAAAGAGATCCACTATTTGGGTCATATCATTTCCAGTGAAAGAATCTATGTGGACCCAGAAAAGGTAAAGGCCATTATGGAGTGGCCAGTGCCGAAAAATGCCCATGAGGTGAGAAGCTTCATGGGGCTAGCAGGCTATTACCGGATATTTGTAGAAGGATTCTCAAAAATAGTGAAACCCATCACCAATTTTCAATGCAAGGGGGTCAGGTATGAATGGACAGAAGAGTGTGATAGTGCATTCATTGAGATTAAGAGGTTACTAACTAGTGCGCCAATTCTACGAGTGTCGGATATGGAAAAGGAATTCACAGTCTACACAGATGCCTCGAAACAAGGGTTGGGGGCCGTGCTAATGTAGGATGGAGGAGTGTTATCTTATGCGTCAAGGAAGTTGAAGAAACATGAGGAGCTATACGTGAGGAGCTGGAGGTTTTGGGCACGGGGGCCAGGATATCCATATGATATCCTAGAGCTAGGAAGTTGTCCTAGTTGGCAGGGTGGAACAAGGTTTTGGGCAGTGTTTACACAGTTCAACAGCGGCCAACAAGGCAAGTGAAAGTGGAGGGTTAGCATCAGACCAAGGTAATTTAAACTGTGTATTTGTTTTATTTTATTATAAAATTTTATTATTCATTGATCAATTTAAAATGCGTAGGTGCTCAATATAAAGGAATTATTGAATTTTACTATTATGTTTGTAGAATTAATTGATGTTAAATAATATGGCTATTACACACATCAACGGATAAAACACCAAGGATGATGTTCCTTTAAGGGCGAGGGGATTGTAATACCCTTGTTTCCCCCAGTTTATAGATATAACTATAACTAGCCAAGAGACTATGGCAGACTAAATATGTGTGAATGTTTGAATTGATGAACCTTTGTATAAAAGGGTCAATGTATGAATTTTTTGTTATTAATAGAATTTGAATATGTGTTGGACAACTGCTGAAAGGGGGGAAGTTTTCCAAGATAGACCATGGATGTTATGAGAGAGATGGTGAGGGGAAACAAATAATGGTTGAGATGACCCTCACCAGACCAGTACCTACTGGGTGTAATTTCTCAACAGTCCTCTGACCCAAAAATGAATTACCAGTCAGGGTGGTAGTTGGAAGGCCATCCTCAAGAGTTAATGAGGAGATGGGGCAGGGTACCCATATGTAAGGCTTCTGGTCCTGACCACCAATTGGGATTCATACCCACACAAAATTGTTGAGGAAGGAAAGCAAGGAGTTAATTCGGGGACAGAGATGGATCTGCGAGATACAAGAGTAGAGAAAGAAACTCTCCCGAGAAGAGAAGAGAACGAAATTCAACTCTGGAGTTAAGAGAATAAAGCATGTTTTGGTTGTAAGAATCCTGGGGCAGGGTTTCACTACAAGATGATAAACGAGGTTGACGAGCGACTGAGGAAGTGTTCGTGCATATCTCCTTGCTTGGAGTAGATAAAATTTGTTTCCAAGATCCCGTGGGAGGAGAAGAGTAACCTTCGTCCTTGACTGTCATGGAGCAACGAGAAAGAATCTCTCTTATAGCATCATGGTCTAGCTCGGGGGTGGCCAGTGATAAATCCGTTAGGAGTGAATGTGCCTATGGTTGGGAGGAAACATACACCCCTTTCAGTAGTTTCTTCACATTTTCCAGTTCTAATAAGTATTTTCATACTCTAAGTAATATATTGGATATGATGATGAGATGTTTGTGTTTATGATTAATTATTTCAGTATTTGAACAATTATTAGAAATTCTCTTTGGTTTCTGTAAACTGTTATATCTAAATGATCTTTGATTTAGCTCAGTTTAATTGTTAGAGAGTCATGGGATGTGAGTCTGTAGGAGGGTTGGGATAGGAGTAACTCAAACGCCTAAGTCTTGTTGATCCTTTGAATTCACCTTAGCGGGAAGGTCAACGTTCATCGTTGTGTGAGAAGGGCGTTTCCCTTCAGAATAATAACCCATCTGACCTAGGACTCAATCCTGGATCCTTAACCCCTTTGCTGCAAAAAATGGATTTGTGCTTAGCCCCCAAGAATTCCCAAAGGAACCATGTGACCGGGGCCTAGGAACCTTGTGCTAGTCCGAAAGGAGATAGCTCTTTTGGCTTCAAGAATTCACGACTTGTGACTCCACAATTGAAAAGAGTCGAAGGATGAAGTCGCGAATTGACAAGGGTCGTTGATCTGGGGATTCAGTGGGGATCTCTATCAACTGTTAGATCAGACGTAAGAAGGGAAGAATTAAGCACTTCGATGAAGTTGTACTTCTGGAGAATAGGAGTGGTCTAGCGCCAAAACTCCCGAATGTTGGAGTCTCGGAGTTAATCTGGACCGTTGAAACTGGAGGGATAGGTGTCCACAAATCAACAGTTATCCATAAATTATGGGTATTCGGCGATATAGGGATGGACGAGTTTCCCCAGAGCTCTGCAAGAAAGAGTAAATCCTGGTTGTAGATGATAGGTACACATGGATATAGATACGGCGTGGTTCAGACCAAAAGTCGGGAGATACACGTCGAACACCCAAATGTCGAATTGTCGAAGTGATGTGGACCATCGATCCTGAGATCCTTCAGGATCCTTCCCAGTTGTCGATCTAAGGGACCCACCATAGACTACCCAACTAACCGGGAATGCGTTGTGAAGTGACACATGGCCCCTACTCGTCCCCTATCAAGTGTTGTTTGTTGAAAAAAAACTGTTGGATGAGTCGGTACATGGAAAGCGATCCCATAGTCCAAAGACATAGTACTCCAGGGAAGTTTAGCCAAGATTTTTCAAAGTGTCGAAGTGAATCTCGACCCTTGGTTGAAGAGGACACATTGTGCCAGATCCGAGAGTTTGGAGACTTAGCTCTTCAGGGGATTTACGTCAAGAGGAATTGATAAGCTCCAAATCTCGGAGCCGCAAAGTAATAAGGACCGTGGATCTATGGATACACATAGATACATCCCAACCGTATGATGGGGGTTGACGTGGCTCACTGACGTCATCCCGGGTGAGGTGGACTGCAACCAAGGTGCCACGTGTCACCCATATTTGATCGATTCACATACCCTTTATGATTATTAAATCACGACACTTGTCACCCCTTGATGAGGACATGTGTCACTTTTTACCCTCATCGTGCGTCAACTTATGGTTCATTCCCACCTGGCCAACGTGGATGGTGATGTAATCGAGACTCTTGGATTTTTGATAACTTCGGCGTTCGGAAGATTTAGGGCGAGGTACAATATATGAACGTTTGATGTAAATCGTCGATCATTGAAGGACCAAACCCATGTGGAAAGAATTCAAAATATTTGACTGAAGGTTGATAAAGGAAGGTCCAATGACGATCCTCGATCAATGAACAACAGAATTGGCGACCGTACTGGGGAGAATACTCTTTAGGGTTTCCAGATTTAGTTGAGTTTTTTGGGTAGTTTAAAGATTAGATTTTCTGTTTCTTTTCGTGTCTTTTTCTGTAAGGTCTGATCTAGCAGGGAGCCTAGTTCTTTATACCATTTTTCCCTGACTTTTGCTTGACGGTAGTTGTCGAGACACACAGAGGTACACGCGGCCTGCAGAAGGCCTACACGCGTGTACTCGCGCCCTATCCTCTTACATCCCATGTGTGAACACTAGTTGTAGCGATAACAGTAGAATGTAGGAGTTTAGAGACCTTTAGAGGTAGTCCACCTCTTCCCTTTCAGAATTATACATTCTCAGGGGGTTTTCTGGAATCCTATCTGAGTCTTGTTGGTTCATAGTCCGATCTCAGATTGCTTTTTTGCTTTATTATTCCTTGCGTTATTTTTATTTTCTGTTAGAAAGAGAATCCAAGCCTGTAAGGGACCCTGGTTATCAATACCAGAGGCCTATTCCTGGTCTAGACTGTCGGTTTTCATTTTTGTCTTAGAATATATACATACACACAACCTGTACAAGGTCAGCCCGCGTGTACATGCTTCCCATTTCAGCTCAGCATGCATTTGCACGCTTGTTGTTTTAGTGACAATAGCGTGCTTGACAGGCTATTTTTTGTTCAGGGTGGGGAAATCATCCCCTCCTTTGATGAGAAGTATTCCTCTTAGGCGTTTAAGTCTAGGGTTGAACAGTAGTAGGTTAGGTCATCTTACCCTTAGCCTGCTTTTTCTCAGTTGATAGTTGACAAAAAATATAAAAAGAAAATTTTGTTTTATGGTTTTTAGACAAGCGTAAGAGTCTTGGTTTTCTTGATTACCATTGTGTGTCTTTACTCTGATTCTTCGCGATCTGAGCTTTAAGACAGAATTTGTTTTTCATGTCTTGGTTTTGTGCTTGAGAATACTCTTCATTTTCTTCTTTGTTTGAAGAGTGTGTTTCTGCATCATTAGCTAGGGAGAAGTCTTTTTTTTCGTAAGTTTTTGCAGTGCATTTAGAGCATAAGTAGCTTGTAGTCGAGCGAAATTTCTTTATGATTGCTGCATAAAATCTTAGAAAGATTGAAAAGAAAAAGAAATCTTTCTTTGTGAAAAGTTGTTGAGATTTTGCATTTAGTAAAAGTCTTTTGTTTCCAGTTTTTTTTTTTTTTTTTTCATT
>ML804219.1:75507-90358 GCA_009831015.1 Picea engelmannii | reverse complement strand
TAATTTAAAATCTATTAGAATTTTTGTTTGTAGGGTTCACAAACTAGTTCAGGACTAGGGCCTTGGATTAGGTTGGAGAGGAAACTCTCCAAGGCCATTCAAAACCAAACATTGGAGTCTGCGATAGGGAGTGTCTAAGTCCAATTTCGTGGAATTTATCTAGGACCCCCCTCTAACACAGGCGATAAACACGAGGTCGCGTGCGGAAAGGTAGCGGAGATAACCCCTCCAAAGCCGAACCAATCGTAGTGGAGAACACATATAGAGGGCTTGTTTTGGGATTTCGTCGTTTGCATTTTCCACGGGGCTTCGTGGGTCTCGAATCTGTTCGATGTCCTCAGTTGTCTTCCGAACCATTTTCTCTCAATACCCTTGACAGGTTTTGGGATTGATACCCTGCTCATTGTGGTCTACCCGACTTTCGATTGTACCCGCCTGGTGACTGTTGGCGTGCTGGCAACCTAGTTGCCAATATTTTTAGGGACATACACAGGTGACTGCGGGGGTATACCGCGGTACCTAGGACAGACATCGGGCCACACATTGCAGAGTATACCCGGAGGGTGCTTCCGTGTTCAAGTTGCACTTGCACTGGTAAGTTTCTCTAGTGTTGGTTGTTGTAACTGTTCTTCCAAATAGTTTAGTGATTTCTTGTCTTATCTCTTAGGGGATTCTTTTTTAGTGTGTGTTATTGTTTGACTGTGTAGAATACCTTAGCGTGTCTTGGATCTTCTCACAAAGTGGAGGATCCTGAGCTTCGTCAGTCACGAGGGCTTCTGGGCCTGCCACCGGTTATACTGGAGCCACCCCCGCCACCATTGAGGCCAAGCTAGACCAACAAGGGTCTTTCGAAGCGACCGGGTTACAAACCTTTGTGCGCGAACAACTCCCGGAGGAATCAACCACCAAATTTGGCTTGGTTGAAACCCCAACCACTGATACTTGGCCACAGGTTATTGTACCAATCCAATTTTACAAACGCCTGTCAGTGCCTCACAAAACTATGGAAACAAACATTGTTACTTCTTCTGGGAATCCTTCCATTCCCACCATAGTTTCTACCACATGAGAATCATCTCCTAACTTACCATCGTCGGTCCAAGCCACCATGGTCTCGGCCGCAACTACGTCGCACAGTGGACCGAACTCGTCTATGGCGACGGCCACAACCCCCTTCACACCTAGTGCGACAGGCCCTCCATTCTCATACGGTATGCCTAGTTCGGGTACAAGTCCTGCACTCACTTACTCCACTTTACAGACTTTGGGTCTGGGGGCAGGGAGCTCTAACGCTCCTCTGCAAGGTCAACTTGGGGGCACTCCTGTACCTTTTAATTCTTTTCCTTACGTCGGAGGTCATATCCCTCCTTCGTCCCCTTCGCATGGTGGTCCGCATCAGCAATCCGCTGGGCAACCCGCACACACTAGTTTATTTGGAGCTGGGAGTCAAGGAACACCTACGCACAGTATGTCGATCGGTTCGTCACTATTTGATTGGAACGAGACGTTTGGTAACAACACTTTCTCATCCACTTCTTTCCCGTCTGGGGGCAATCCCATTTTTGGACAGTCTACTCCGGCGTAGGGTACTATTCCTACGTCGGGGGCACATATAGCAGGACCTTGGAACTCAGGACAAGGATTCGTTCCCTCCTCTGAAATGTCATTCTGGGGTAATTATTTACACAGTCAATGGAACCCCGACCAGACTACTCTGCCTCTCCCCTCAGGACCGGCATGGGGTAATCCTTCCCAAAGTCCTTCGAACACGATGCATGCCCAACATCTTATTTTCTTTATGGGAAATTAGCCAATGATGTCTCCATAGATGAAAAATACTTACACTGGTCAGGACCATGGTTTCTACCAGAATCCGGGGCAGCAGCCAAACTTTTCCTGGCAACCTGGTGCCAGTCAAACTCCAGGACCCTTTTTCCCAGGTTATCAACATCAACCCAAACTACCATTCCTGTCGACATTACACTTTCTAGATTTGACAAGGTTTTTAAATGATCCTATTTGTCACGATCCACGTTGGCCTCCTATGCCAACGAAGTTTTCTTCGGACATTCCAAAGTTCGAGGCCAAGTCTAACGAAGATCCAGGTGATCATGTGACTACCTTCCATCTTTGGTGTTCATATAACTCATTGAAAGATGACTCTGTATAGTTGCGATTGTTTCAACGCACTCTTATCGGGAGTGCCGCGAAATGGTACATCGAGCTCGATCGCTCAATATGCTCTTCTTTTGGAAAACTGGCGATGGCCTTCCTTAACCATTTCCAGCTACCTGTGAGATATGACGCTGGCACAGAGTTTCTCACCAATTTCAACCAGACAATAGCGAACCATATCTCTGATCATATCTGAGAGTGGAGACACCGGAAGAGTCTAATTAAAGTACCAGTCCCACCAGCATTCCTGCTTGAGTGGTTCCTTAAGTCTCTAGTCCCACAATTATCCAAAGACGTCGCAACTTCTGGGGTTTTCTCCGAGGAAGATGCCATCATGAGGGATCAACAGTTTGAGCTCATCTATTCTCAGTCTGGTTTATTATACAACATCCTGCTGGATGCACCACAATCGATACTGGATAAAACTAGACAGAGAGCTAGACCACATGTTGATGGTATTGTTCGTTCAGCACAAACTAAGCCCACTGAGCAATTGACAAAAAAATTGCAACAGTTATCTATACAACACTCAGCGGCCAGCCAGACTACTGCTTTGGTTGCTCCTCCTACCCAAACGTCGGACGTAGACTCCGTGCAGTCGACTAACCCAAAGGCCACTTAGCAGCCGGAAGGGAAGAAAAAACAACGAAAGAAGGGTAAGGGGGATTAAAAACTCACTGATAATGCTGGCGGGGACACCACGGAAAAACGGAAGGCGAGGTATCCATGAAAATTGTGTGCGGAAGACCACCTGACCCATCTTTGTCCTCGACTTGCAGAGGCCCAAAAGTTTGTCACACAGCAACAACAAGCAGTGTTGACTAATCCCTTTCAACATGGGAAAAATTTAACTCAAGCCTCTACAAGTGTCGAAGGGGGCAGCCAAGAAACCTGCCCTTCTCCAAACAATTCCTCATCCGTGAATGTATATATGGTTAGGGGTGATGATTTCATAACAACTAGAGCGCACGACTATAGTAAACCAAGTGCTTCTGAGAAGGGTAAAGAAGTTGAACTCCCGTCTCTTCCTCTATAGATCGACAAGATGTTGGAAGAAACAATGACACGCATTCCAAAAGGTGCATTTAAGAAAGCTTCTCACAACCCAAATGCAAGGGCCGCCTAGAATTACTCTGTGGTGGAGGATTTATCACAAACCCCTTGTGCGATGTCTTCTTTGGAGGTCCTCCAAAGCTGCCCTGCTCAGAGGAAAGCCTTGTTAACCTCTTTAGGCTCTACGGAGACTTGTAACCTAGGTACCATCATGTTATATACAACCGACTTAAAACCTCGTCTACCTTACCACGTAGTGTTTCAGATAGTAGTGGCTCATCCCACGAAAACTTTTACATGGAATATCTTTCGCACGGTGGTCAACGAGGGCGCCTCTACATGCGTTATGTCGTTAGCATGTTGGAAGGCCATTGGTCAGCCTGCTTTGTCTCCATCACCTACTCTCCTCACTGCTTTCGACAATTTTTCTTTCCGGCCACATGGAATCATTCCTTCTTTCCCTGTGCAGTTAGGAGGGAAGACCGTGTGTGTCGAAGTAGAGGTAGTCGATGATCCCCTCAACTATAATCTCTTGTTAGGATGGAGTTGGACTTATGCTATTCAATCTGTGGTTGCTACAGTGTTCTAAGTCTTGTTGTTTCCACACGAGGGTCGAATAGTTACCATCGATCAATTTTCCTTCTCTAGACCTGACACAACTTTGGGGGCATCCACGGTCCCCATGATTGATAATCCTCAACCAGGTGTCGTTAATGTAGGAGTTGGTTTGTGCCCATATTTGATGGGTACCTTCGATTACCCACCTCCTCACAACGACGTCAAATTTATATCTAATCACCATAAGGTTGAGATTTTTCAAGTTTCGTCGTTCCGCACGACTTACTTTGAGGATCCTTGGATTCTCCCTTCCCCATCATCCACGATGGATGAGACAGGGCACTCCGGCATTTCCATGCCCTTGTCAACCGATGAAGTCACGTACTCTTTAGTTCAGCAAGCTTCAGCTAACCTCGATCCGACTCCCGCACAAGAGTTAGATCCACTTCTATAGCCTATTTGGGCTCAGGCTTCTCTTGCTAACATCGATTCGTTAGACTTAGTCTTGCCTTCTGACAAAGCGGTAATCGAAGCAATGATTAGTCCGGACAAACCTTGGGAAGATCTTCATCACAGATCATACTTTCTCCCCGATTTAAGCCGAATCGAAGCCCGAGAATTCACCGTTACCATGACAGGAGATCAACCATGTCCTATTAACCTCTTAGCTACACAGGAAATTTATGCTGAGGGAAATATGGAGACTATCACTGAAACCATACCCATAAACATCTCCCAAAACCCTAGCATCATGGATAATGTCTTCGTCGAAGAAGATTGCTCCCTCGAAGAGATTCAAATTTTCACGGATCTTTTCAAATAATTTCGCGACGTTTTTGCCTGGTCTTATGAGGAAATGCCAGATATCGATCCGAAAATAGTTGAACATGAAATCACAACGTATCCTGATGCTAAGCCTATTCGACAAAAACTTCATCCAGTTAATCCTAAAAAAGCAGGAGCCATCAAGATTGAGGTTGAGAAATTGCTAAAGGCAGGTTTCATTTACCCTATTCATTTGACTCAATGGGTGTCAAACCCCGTGCCGATCAATAAAAAACAAGGCACGATTCGTGTATGTACCGATTTCTGTGATTTGAACAAGGCATGTCCCAAAGATAATTTTCCAACACCATTCATTGACCAGATCATTGATGAATGTGCCGGTTGCGAATCCTTTTCATTCATGGATGGTTTTTCGGGATATAATCAAATCCAAATCAAACCTAAAGACCAACACAAAATGGCATTCATTTGTCCGTGGGGTACATTCGCCTATCGTAAGATGCCTTTTGGCCTTAAAAATGTTGGAGCCACATTCCAGTGGGCCATGTCTTTTGCGTTTCATGACCTCAAACATATAGTCGAGGCCTATCTAGATGATTTAGCATCATGCTCTCGCAAGCGAAAGGATAATCCCATGCACCTTAGACTAATCTTCAAATGATTTCGCTACTTCAGGATTCGCTTGAATCCAAACAAGTGTAGCTTATGCGTAACGTCAGGACGTTTGTTAGGTTTCATTGTGTCAACAACAGGGATCATGGTCGATCCTCTTAAGGTGGAGGCAATAATCCAGTTGCCCCCCCCACGCACAATCTTACAACTTCAAAGTCTACAAGGCAAGGCGAACTTCTTACGACGCTTCATCACCAACTATGCCGAAATCACCAAGGGATTTATGCGTTTACTGAAGAAAGACGTTCCCTTTTTCTAGGACAAAGCCTCTCAATGCTCTTTTGATGCATTAAAACATGCCCTCACAATCGCACCTCTGCTACAACCACCTAATTATAATAAATATTTCTTATTATATCTAGTTGCCGCAGAGTCAACCATAGGCATGGTTTTAGTTCAGGAAGACAATTCATTTTTAGAATACGTGATCTATTACCTGAGCCGAGGCCTCGTAGGACCGGAACTTAATTATTCCCATCTCAGAAAAATTGCGTTGGCAGCCATTCATGCTGTTCAACGGTTCCGTCACTATGTTCTGTTTCGCAAGACCACCGTCATTGTTGTCGTGAATCCATTCCAGTACATGTTGATACGACGAGTTATAGGCAGAAAAATCAGTAGGTGGATGGTCATCCTCCAAGAATTTGACTTAGACTTCGTTTCAACAAAGTCCAAGAAGTCTTTGGTCTTCGCAGAACTTATTTCGGAGCTTCTGGTTGAGTCAGGTGACGTTGTGCCTGAGGAATCGCCTATCCAGAGGGATATGTTTTTGATTGAATCTTCAGACCCCTGGTACGGAGATATACTTATCTATCTCCAGACTTTGAAGTGCCCCACCTCTACTTCTCGTGACAAGTGTCGGTGGATACACCATCAGGCTAAGCATTATCTCATACTCGATGATACGTTGTATCGGAGAGGTGTAGACTGCATCTTGTGTCGATGTCTCACTCATGAGGAGGCCATCATAGTGCTCAACAATTTCCATACTAGAGCGTGTGGCGGTCATTTATCTGGGTTGGAAAAAACCCAAAATATTTTACAAGCAGGTTACTTTTGGCCCACACTTATCAAATATTGTATCGAATCGGTCAAGAAGTGTCATCCGTGCCAAATATTTTCTCGGAAGATGAGGGCACATCCCGCTCCTATGTTTCCTGTCATCACAGTTGGTCCCTTCACTAACTGGGGGATTGATTACGCTACATGCACCCCCCCCCGGTCAACAAGGGGGCACCACTATATCATCGTAGTTGTTGACTACTTCACTAAGTGGGTCGAGGCTATGCCAACGTTTAAAGATGATGGAGAGACTACAACTCTCTTCTTATTCAATCAAATCATAGCAAGGTTTGGCGTCCCGAGAGATATTGTCAGTGACCATGGCACTCACTTTCAAAACCAAATGATGACTGAATTAACATCAAAGCTTGGGTTACGGCAGGAACATTCATCACCTTACTACTCCAAAGCCAATGGGCAGGTGGAAGTTGTAAACAAAACTCTTAAGACGATTCTACAACGAACTATCAACTCAGCCAATTCAAACTAGCATTTGATGTTATACTCGGCATTATGGGCTTACTAAATATTTGTTAAGACTGCAACCAGTTTCTCACCTTTTCAACTCGTTTACGGGCTGGAGGCAGTCTTGCCCATAGAATATCAAATCCCATCTCTGAAATTGGCAGTACAGTTATTGCCAGACACTTCTCCACTTGAATAACGGTTAGTATACCTTGAGCAACTTAATGATCAGCGTCGCGATGCGGCACTGGCCAACGAGGCTCATAAACATAAGGTCAAGTGTCAATATGATAGGTCTGTTTGTCCTCAGATTTTCTCTAAAGGTGACCCTGTCCTGGTCTATGACCAAGACAAGGACCCCTTGGGGGCAGGAAAGTTTAAACCCATGTGGTTCGGACCCTTCATTATCAAAGAGGTATTAAAAAAGGGCGCTTATCGTTTGGTTTATTTTGAAGGGAATGCGTTGGCGGAGCCTAGAACTGGGCTCTACCTCAAGAAGTATTACTCATAGATAGGTCACTATGGGTAACTTTTTGTAACATATGTATAGTCTTTGTACTATTACTTTTTAAGTTTCTTTTAAAGTGTTATGGACATGTCATTGATGTTATCTTTCGTCAATATGGCAGATGTCAAGTGAGTCCGAGGTGTTCGTTGGGTATGCAGATGGTGCTAGTCGACACACGTAGAGGCTTGCCTCCGCAACCTGGGTAATATTTACGCCTTAGGGTCAGTTGTTATATTCTAGAGGTATATGCTTAGGTGACACCACAAATAATGTCACCGAGTATAGTGCAGTTATTGAGTTGCTTCGTGACGCCTTGTCATTGGGTATCTCTCATCTCTGGGTCTATCTCGACGCTCAACTAGTTGTGTCGCAGCTAAACAAAATATATCGGGTTCATGATCCAACTTTACACCGACGATTCCTTAGGGTACGTCTCTTAGAATGAAACTTTGATTATATTACATATTTTCATGTTCCTATGAGATTAAACCAAATTACAGATACTCTAGCTAATCAAATTTTAGATTGGCATCTTGCCCACATATAAAAAGACCATGGACATAAACATGTAAATACATTTTGGCACACATAATCCATAAGACACAAAAAAGATAAAAACCATATATAAGCATAATAAAATCACTAGAGTACATAGATGGACGCAAGCGCCTCAAAAGTGGGAATAGTAACGAGTCACCGAGCTTATGCCCTCAAAAAATATATACAACAAGGTGCTCGTGGCACATAAAAAGTCTCAAGTTTGTTCAGGGCCTATGGGCCATGTTATAATCATCTATAGCATGGGCTAAACGCCTAAACAAGCGGACCCATGTCCGAGGTGCCCCCACAACATGAGGCTGCATGGATGGTGGTAGGTCCTCTATCTCTGCCATCGAGACTGTGCGAGTGAACGCAGTAAAGTTCCACTCAATTTTCCTAAGGAGGTTCTCCTGCTGGGAGGTTCCTTGCTACTGCTGCTCCCCCAGCGGCGGCAGCTGCAGCTTCCGGCCATGGGAAACACCTATTCCGTGCATAGTCAGTAGGTCGCACGAGTCCCACATCTGCATGCAATAAACGTTTACCCATCAAATACTATGGCATACAAAATATGATATATATAACAAAAAGACATAAAAATTACATATGCAGACAAAAAAAACTACAAAGGTGGAGACTTACCCATCTCCCCTCGCTCCTCACCAGGAGGCACGGGTATCTCTGGATCTCTAGAGAAGTCTATCCCCGCATATGGGTAGTCCTCGATAGCAGGGATCTGTCGTGACAGCCAAGAAAAGAAGTCATTGTCGAAGGCCTCAACGGTCCTTCCACCACCCTGTCGCGGCAATAACACTTCCCATCTACACACTGCAGGGAAAGAGGCCAGATGTCCTCGTACTACAACCTAAGGACTGAAACACATAACTCTCTCAAAAAATAATGAACACAAGATAGTCCTGAACCCGAAGTTCCTCTGTGTCTGTTGTCGGCAATCTATCAATTGCCTCTTCATACACTCCAGTAGTGTAGTACTCCAATCAAAAATTTGTGCATTCATGCACTGGATAGCACAGTTCATCTATGTGCGCGAAGCTTGATGCACGGGTGCTGAGCCGGTAATCCACCCAATAAGTAACAAGATAGTCTATAGTGCTAAGTTGGTAATCTTTCTAATGGGTACCTGGGAACCCGTACGTTCGGTCCCAACCTCACTGTACTCAACTATCAACTCTGATATCTTGCTCGGCCCTGCAGGAAAAGTCTGTAAGTTGACTGGTTCCCCTCTCCTTGAGAGGCCAGTCAGAAAGTAAATGTCCTCGGTGGTGGGAACCAATGATTGCCCCTCTAACATAAAGGCCTCTACATCAGGATGTCAGTAATCAATCAAGGCATTTAGTAGCCTTGGTTGCGCGCGCATAAACAAACATAAAAATAATTTGAGTAAACCGCATTGCATTAACACGGCCACAACATTTGGATCTGCAGCAAACAACTGACTGATTGCCTCGTGCTCCCTTTCCCTCCATTGGACATACATCCTGCCAACACAACAAGGTAAAGGAGGGTCAATACTTCTTTTAGTTTTCTTTTCCATCAATAGGGGGGGGTACACGCGGTCTGTAGAGGTGACAGTCGCGTGTACACGCGTGCAGGATTTACTATGCACGCGTGTACATGCAGGTTGTCTCTAGACAACCCGCATGTACCTAGGGCCGACCTTTTTAAGGTCGACGCCCACCCAAAAAATAAATTAAATGACTAAATTGAAGTATTGAATAGCTAGATAAGGGAGTTTGTACTTACTTGGTCCAAGCAGAAGTTTGTTTCTTCCACTGTAGCTCCCGGAATCACTATCTTTGGCAAAGGGGGTCTTTTGGCTCCAGAGTCAATTTCCAAATCAGCAATGGTGATAATGAGCTGCCAGCTTCTATTTATAGACTTTTTGGCCTCTTTTTGTCACTTTTTTGGCCCCCCTTATCAGTTTCTTTATACCAAAAACTATTTAGAGTGATCCAAGAGTTATATGGGAAGGATTTGATCAGGTATTGGGACAAAAAAAAAAATTGAGTTTCGAAAAAATATTGATGGTCCATAATTTTTTTTTTTTCAAAAAATCGACTTGAGCATATAGGTTAGGATATCACCCCAACTTTTGCATCTCGTTGCCTTTTTCTTATGCTATAGAATCGATCCCATCAGTTTGTGACACAGAACCGTCATATCTTCTCTAGAAGTGTCGTGACTTGGTGGTAGAGTTTACCATAACATGGATGCCCTAGGTAGGTCCTGGTTGCATTATGGTGTCCATGTCATTTCTAAAAACACAGTAGGCTTGGGACTCTGTATAGTCTTTCCTGAATATGAGTTTGAGCCTCATTTGCATGAGTCTTGTTCACTCTTTGTCTTACCCTCACGACTCCCAAAAAATAACGGGTCTCCTTTTAATCCATTTTCAGACCCTCTAAAAATGAAAAGATTGACGAGCAATCTTGTGGCCTTTCACGCTCGTTAAAATGAAATTTGAAGTCACGTCTGTCCGGCAGTAGTTTACCCCTTTTTAGGTCCGGACGGTCAACTGTACGAAGAAAGGTATACTCTATCAAATTCCTATTCTTTAGAAGAGTATTCTCAGGTATAATTTTATTCCTTTTTCGGGCCTGAGGGACTAAATTTACGAAAAAGAAGCCCCCACGGAGTCCATAGTTAAGCTCTTTTCAGACTCCCTAAAATTGAAAAGATCGTCGGGTGACCTTATTCTTTCGCACTCGCTAAATTGGTCCAGAAGAATATTCCTAACGGAGTCCATAGTTAAGCTTTTTTCAGACTCCTTAAAAGTGAAAAAATAGCTGAGTGATCTTGTCCTTGTCACACTCGTTAAAATGGTTTTGAATTGACGTCTAATCGGTTCTATTTTATCCCTTTTTCGAACCGACTAGACTATTGTCGAAAAAGGTACCCCAGCGGAGTCTCCTTTTATGCTTTTTCAGACTCTCTAAACATGAAAAACCACCGAGCTTGCCTTCTTTGGGCTCGTTAAACTTACATCGAAGGACGTTACCATTGTGTGTTCTATCAACCTTATTTTCATACCTTATCCACTAGCCTTGTGACAGTTTGCTTCTGCGTCTTAACACCTTTGGCCGTCGGAGGATTTTTCCCGAGTATCATTTTACCAGAACATCAGTCTTATCCTTGTGCCTCGAGCTTGTATGTTTGCAGTACTTGTTCCTCCATTGTAATGTAATATTCCTTTATTCTTTTTCAAAAATTATCAAACAGAACAAAAAAATCAAATATACCCCAAAAATAGGATGGGAAAAGTATTTTCTTTATTGGCAGCATAATGAGTCGCCCTTGGATAAAGCACATCTGTCTGTTTGACCATCAGACTATGGGATGTAGTACGACCTTAGGAATCTTTTCTCTCTATATAGAGTTGTGTCCTCCACCATTTGGTTACTCTTCCAAACGTATGGAGAGTTTGCGTTGCTCCTGCTTCGTAGACTTATGATTAACATATATGATGCCAGAGTCTTATCACTTGTCGTGCTATTATCTGAGGGAAGTTCGTCACTAAGCCTGAGTCGTCCCCTCTGCAATATGTCTCTTGTTAGCATACCCGACCATCCTGAACGTCCAATCAAGTCCTTGTTCGAAATCACTGAATCCTTCAGTCTGATCATCAAGATTATCAAGTCCACAACTGACGAGCCGTCGAAGACCTCTCGGTAGTGCAGTCGTACACTCATATTACACTCCTACCTGAGTTTTAGAATATTTTGAAGTTGTTGCTCGAGCTCTGAAGTACAACCATCAAGCCAAATCAGCTTCTGGAAGATGGGTACTCTATATGTATATCTTTCTGATTTCGAGATGTAGCTCCACTGTGTATTATTCGCGACTACTCTTTATAGTTATTTGACATGGATCTACAGTGTATTTGATTGTTAGCCATGGTTCTATTTTATCCCAAGCATGGGTATGCCCGCCTCGGTGAGACATTTTCTATTTTGCAGATGGCACCTCCTGGTTCCTGATCCTTGGGCTCACTCATTCAGCACTTCAGTAAAGATTGGTAAAATATTGGTAATGTATTTCGGCCATCAGATGCTCTTCTGACCTCACACATTAGGGGGAATCTGTTATAACCCTAAATTGCACCACACATGCTTACCTGGCATTAGTCCAACTCATATTCCTTCATTGCCAAAACATCTTCTGGACAACTCTTTGGAAATCCTCTTGTGTCAAGGCCCACGCGCCCTAACCCATTACTGCACGAGTGTGCACGTTGGCTGGCTCACTATAGCCCACGTGTACCTAACAAAGCACAAAAAAAGGAAAGTTGTCGATGGAACAAAAAACTATGGGTCAATTAACTGAAACTCCCAGCCATGCATGCCCGAGGGTTCGTCCAAAAACCTAGCTCCTTCTAGCCTATAAAAGAAGGGGTAGGGGTACCATTTGGAGAAGGAAAAAATATAGCGAAGAAATTCTTCCCATTTACAGAATCCATTCTCCCAACCCTTTATCCTTTCCTCATGCCAAAGGAGATTTAATGCAAAGCAGTTGGACGACAGAAGAAGAGGAGCCCAAGATCAGGATCAAGGAGCGGTGGCCGGTCTCGACTTTGATTGTAAATTGATTCATTTTTCAAATAATAAAAGAATACTTTTCCCTTCCCAATGCATGAGTTGTCTATGGTTTTTTTAATTTATGCTTAATTTCTAACCCTCGAGTAGAGAAGTAGCATGCATGCATAGTTGTTTGTCTTGATTGCAGTTTATCTTTGGAAGGAGCAGCGCAAGAAAGTGGTCAAAGCGCAACAGAGGATCTACATCGAACGCCAGAGACAAGGTTAGTAGTCATTCTCCATGAATGTACTGTGAAAGAGGGGTTTAGGTTTTGGGTTGAAGGTTACAAAGTAATTTCTTTATGGTCAAAATCTGCATGCAAGTCTGACCCTAGTTTGCTAGTCCGTAGGGTATTTTTCCCAACAACATACACCCTATCCTTAGAAATGACGTCGGGTAGTGTTAGCATCGTTCTTTTTTGTTTTCCATATCCATTTTTCGCATATAGAAAGAATGAATCACTTCTTTGCAAATGGTTCCAAATTGTATAAAAATTTATAAGAGTTCAAAGGCTTCTTAACACATTTATTCTTTTCCATATCTATTTTTGGCATATAGGAATAATAACTCTGAAAAATCGTTCCAAAATGTATAAAAAATTATAGGAGTTCAAAGGCTTCTTAACACATTTATAAATATACTACATTTCCATTGGTTTCTCAAGATATAAGAAATCCATGCCAAATACATATTTTGATCGTTTTGAACCCCTTAGAAACAACGTGTAGGGTATAGGGACAAATTTTGATTGTCTTATAAATGTAACATTAAAAGTAAAATAAAATCATTAACACATTTTTAATTAGGAGTGTGATATTGAAAAATCTATAGGTTATTGGGCTAGGTTGAATGATAGATGTTTTGTTCTAGAAGATGTAAGTTTTTCATTATAGGGGCCCCAACTAGGTTCAAAATTTGTCTAACCTGCATAGCATGGACTATGGGTGCATGCGCTAGGCCCAAGTTTATAGGGGCATTCCTTTCGACTTTACCCTGGGTGTCCTTGGTAAATTTAGGCAGGTCTACTAATTCTCCTAGTACAAAACAAAATAAAAAAAGGTACACATCGATAAATTACTTAAAAAATAACGCTATAAGTTATTTAAAAATTAATTCCAATAACATTAGCGCTATAAATTACTTAAAAATTAACACTATCAATAGAAAATATTGTATGATAGTCTCTCAATAGACTGGGATATATTCCCTTCATATGAATTGATACGAGGTATTTTGACAATTACTTAAAAATTAATGTTGTTGGAATAGGACAATGGATCACACACAAGATCATGGTAATATTCTCTATCTAATGAGGAGTCCATTTTGAAATGTTTCACCCTTGTATTATGAGGTATATTTAATTAAAGACACATATTCATAAGATCTTGTAAGATACGGTATTTACCAAAGTTGCACACTGTAAATCTGCTAAAGAGATTTGGGACAAGCTTCGAAATATTTATGAAGGAGATTCAAAAGTCAAAGAAGAAAAGCTTCAAACTTATAGAGGTCAGTTTGAACAACTAAAAATGAAGGAAGATGAAGATATCGCAACCTACTTCTTACGAGTCGATGAAACAGTGAATGCAATCATAGGATTGGGAGAAGAAATCGAAGAATTTGTAATTGTTCAAAAGGTACTAAGATCTCTTCCTATGATATTCAACCCTAAGATATCAACACTAGAAGAAAGATCGGATCTAAAATCAATAAACATGGACGAACTGCATGGAATCTTCACAACATATGAGATGAGAACTGAACAGGAAAATCCAAATGTAAAAGAAGCAGCCTTCAAAGCATCCAAAAGATCAAATAAAAAGAAAAAGGAATAAGAAGAATATAGCAACAACAACGACGTCTTGGAAGATGATGAAGAAGTGGCCAACTTCATCAAAAGACTGAACAAGGGAACCAATGGTAGGTACAGAGGTAAGCTTCCTTTAATTTGTTTTAATTGTGATGGTATTGGTCATTTTTATAACAAAATATCCTCATAAGAAAAAGAGAAATGATGAAGGTTACTCAAAAGGAAGACAAACATATAAAGGTAAAAGAACTACAAAAAAAATTTCAAGAAAAACTTTTGCACCAAAGAAGACATCTCATCATTAGATGAAGATGAAGTCGGTGGCAGTGAAACAGGGAGAATTCTACTCATGGCAGTAGAAGACTATGATAAATAAGACTTTGAAGAAGAATATGAAGAAGCATATGAAGAAGAAATTGAAGAGGCAGAAGTTGACTTTCGAGAAGAATTAATGAGTGCCATAGAAGTTATCAGATGAGAAAAAAAGAAAAACAAGAAACTACAAGAAGAACTAGATAAGAAAAAAGACACTCAAGAACTACAACAAATGATCACAAAATTGAAGGTTCAAATAGAAGAAGATAAAAGAATTGAAGAAGCACTCAAAGAACAACTAGAAGGAAAGGA
>ML804219.1:25238-59744 GCA_009831015.1 Picea engelmannii | reverse complement strand
AAGCATCCCTAATGGATTTCCTAACAATTTTACATTCTTTATCATACCAAGGGTTGGTTGTTCTATTATTCTTTTTATGGGACACCTCGAAAGAGAACTTGTTAATGGAAGTGGAAAGGGTAGTTGTAAAATTATGATAGAGTCCTTATAAGTTAGTAGTTTTAATTTACTATTTAAATCCTTTAAGAAAATGTCAACTTTACTTTTGTCAAAGCGCAAATTCCTTTGATTATCATAATTCTCTTCAATGGTACTCCTATGCATGGAAAATTTTAGAGTTAGGGTTAAAGGTTTATGATCAGAGTCAGGCTCATGATCATTTAAAAGGTCAAAAGTTGTTATTTGGTTAGAAACAGAGATATCAGATATCACATAATCTACAACACTACTACCTAGCCCATGAATACAGGTCATTAAAAAAGAAGAAAAAAGAAGATGAAAAGTTACTCTTATTTTATACAATTAAAAAAGGCCAGAAAATAACCATCAACACCTTCCTAATTAACTCCAATTAGTGTAAAAAAAAATTATATAATACAAACATAAGCAATGTATTGTAGGAATTTTTTGAACAACATTTTTTTTCATATAAAATTTTTATTTTTATTTTTTATGTTGAAGGAATTTTTTGAACAACATTTTTTTTTTATATAGAAACTTTTATGAAGAAAAAAATTACTCTTATTTTATACAATCATTAAAAAAGACCAAAATGATGAAAAAGAATTGCCAAAAATCACATTATCATATTAAAGTACTAGGAACACTTTACATACATGATACACAATCATGTTAAAAAATTAGTGCTATTACATCATTCATACAACACAACTCATTATATTTATATCCAAAACAAAAATATGATTGTGAGAGGACTACTAAAGAAGCCTTTCAAAATTAAATGATGTTTAAACAAGTTCATAGGTCAAGCTCAAGCTACATAGTCATTATCATAAACAGTTTTGTGTTTAAGAAAAATTAGATGTAAAAGGTTAAGTTGGATTATATGATTATTGGTTTAAATAAGTTTATCAAATAAAAATGTGAGTGAAAAAATAATATTTAAATGATTAAAAAAATGATATGGTAATGATTTCATTTTACTTAATTTAATGATATTGAATTGACTTTAAACCTGGATTGAAGTTACATTAAGAATACTGAAGCTATATTAAGACTTAAATTTTATCAATCAAATAAGTTATTATAAGTTTTCTCATCTTCTTTTGGGAGTTACATATTTAAATTTTATCAATTAAATAAGTTATTATAATTTTTTTCATCTTCTTTTGGGAGTTACATATTTTTAGTGCATAAGGTCGGTAAATAATAAGGGTCAACAATATGGTTTGAAGTCATTGCAGTATAGTCATTAAAATCTCAACATATCATCATTTCTCGGAATTGAAGTTGAGTGAGGAGGATACAATCATTCCTACCAACTACTTGGGCTAAACCCAATTGACAAATATTAATATTTTATAGCATAAAAAATAAAATTCTCACCTAGAAACTTCCTACACATAAGTTCACCCATCTTTTACTAATGCATCTACTTTCCTTTTATGTATTCTATACACTTAAAAATGAATTTAAGGATATTTCCATTATGAGTATGGAGGTTTCCACACTTAATCATAATGCTAGAGAAACTTCTGGATCAAAATTGTGTTTGGAGTTTTGAAACTCCAATTTTTCGAATGGACACTCCACCCATCATCAAGGACATAAAAGTTGATCAAAACTCCACACATAGATTTGATCACCGTCATCGTTATTCAGGGTTTGTACATATAAAATAAAACTTTACAACCACAGAGTTCATTTTCCCTAATTCCTTCACATGAAGGTGCCACATAAAAATCCATATATCTATTTCACTTGCTCTTAATCTTATAGTGAATAACGTTATAGTGAAATTAACGTGCAATTTGAAAGGACTTTGATTTTCACTTCGAGTTAGTACCACCTTGTGTTTTTAAATTAATTGGATCATGTTTAACATAATTTCACACTTTCATACCCAACAAACCTAGCACAGAGGTTTAATTAAGTCTAAAGTTGTAATGATGTCCTCTCTCCTATGAATTCAATTGTAACAAAATTTGTTATAATTAGTCCAAATTTATATTGAATAAAAAGCAAAAACAAGTTTAATGGTGTATATTTTTATTTTGAATGCCTTGTTTTTTATATACGTTTTTGACTAGCGCTTATGTGTATAATTTTTAAGTGTTTTTTCTTGGGAGTTTAGAATTTACAAATTGTTGTGGTGTTGTTGTGTATATGTGAAGAGCCATCCATCCTATTGATAGAAATAATAAGATGGGAACTCGTTTGGTGGATGAAACTCGTTTGGGGATCATATAAACAATTCTTTTAAGATTTGTTGGTGTTTAATATGTATATGTGGGTACACATATTTTTATATAAACTAGAATAGATTTATTTTAATTATGGATTTATCATGAGCTGAGACGGATCAAATCTCTATAGGTGCGAACATTTTCTCAAGTTTTTTGGAAGTAAAAAATGTTTGTACCTCTAGGCATTGGATCCTTCTTTGCAATGAGTTAAGATAGATTTATTCTCATTCTCAAATGAGTTAACGCTATGTTGAGCACAAAAGTGACTACACATCTCCCTCATACTTAAAGTTTATATTAAAATATTTTACTTAAAGTGGACATTCAAATATTCTAGTTATGGTGGACATTTTTTGTTATTAATATATTTTTTAATTGTCGAGTGTCAATTCCATGTTGAGCAAGGAAGGAATTACACATCTCCCTAATAGTGAGAAACACATCATTCATCATCCATGCTATCCCTCCCATTAGTGAGAAAACAATTTTCCCCAAAAATCAATTTGGGTGACAACCAACTAATCAATATATATATATATATATATATATATATATATATATATATATATATATATATATATATATATATATATATATAGAGAGAGAGAGAGAGAGAGAGAGAGAGAGAGAGAGAGAGAGAGAGATGATATAAAAAACCCTAAAACCTACAACTTTGTTTTCCATAAAATAGAGAGTCAAAGGGACCTCTCTTGCATGTGGGGACATGTTTTTTCTATGGGATCGCAGACTCTATTCACATTCCAGCATATGACTACATTCTTCGTCACAAGTAGGGTCTTAGCTTCCCCATATCCACCATGGGAGATTCTTAATTTCACAAGTCTCGAACTCTGACGTACATAGCTCAGTTGAGGCCAGGTGGGACGGATCGAGGGTCCTGGGCATCCAGGATTTGTTTTTGGTACTTATGTGTAGATCCTCGGGGTCTGGTAAGCATTAAATGGATTCATATGAAGTGGATTACGATCAGGCCTAGCATTTCAAATTTACCCTTCCTGTCAACTCAAAACTTGATGACAACCATTTGTTTTTCACGCCTTTCATTTTAAGTTTCATGCAAATTTAGAAGTGTCAAATTAAAAAAAAAAAAGATTCAACAGGGCACTCAATTTCCTGGCCAACTTCCAGTTATATTTGTAGATTCACCACCTATTCTTTATGCAAAATAAAACATTCTCATTCTCAAACAAAAATCCATTCCTTAATTAAATATCCTTAAACAGACAATTTTAAGAGTCAGATCAAAACAACGATATAGTTTTGTTTGTTGAAAGTGAGTCAACAAAAGAGAACCCACGAGAGTCCATAGTGACTCACACATTGTCATTAATCACAATACAAAAATGCATTGAGGAGGTATATACTTCACTGCATGATCGTCATTCTTGACCATGTCAGAGCCTACAAGTTCTTTGTTATGAAATCTTTTATATTTATAAAAAATTCCATAGAACATTTATCATTTCAGGCGGATTTCCAAATATTGTATAAAACTCAATCACTGGTGAGTAGGGATACTCAATCAGGCGTACTCATTTATTCCTTCACTTCAACTAGATTCCATTCACAAACCTTGGTGAAGCCATTTATTCATTCAACTAACCTAGCATATTCCTTCAACTAACCTACAAGGTTATGATTCATGAACCTTGGTGAAGCCATGTGTATGGCCTAGGCCCTATACTATATATCATATACCTTATATACCTATTATATCATATACCGTAGGTGCCTACTAGGATTTTTGATGTGTACTCTACTTAGTTACAGTTCAATTTGATGGGATCATAATTTTGATGCAGGTCAGCAATGACGTGTGGAGTTTGTATTTATGTGTCAAATATGGATTCACTAATCAAATACAGGTTGTAGGCCATCAAATTTCAGGCTTGATTACGACCCATAATTCTTTAGAAAAGATTATATTTTCATATCGGGGGAAGACTTCATCCATAAGCAATATTTAAATCATTTAGTTGTCATGGGAGATTGAAAACCATCTGATGTGATGCATAGTGTAGATCCCGGTGAAGAGTTAAGGGTGCATCATTAGCATGCAGTTCTCGATGATTAGTTTTCAAATCCGAAAGGGCCAGTTCCATTGAAGGATATTTCCAAGGAGAAAGTAGGTAGTTTCATTTCAAACTCTTTGCATGCATTGTTTTCACACTCATATAACAGAGAATTCAATTGTGGTGTTACGCCAGGGGTTGAGAGTCTTGAAGTCAGTATTCATGCAATTAAATTAAAAAAAAAAGTGTTGGAATGTTCTTCGTGAGAAATGCAGCATGGTTGTAGGCCAGGACATGGCTATTGATGAAATCTCAAAGATGATGGGTCGAATAATAGTTGGGAGGTTTTGTGGGAAGGTGGTCACCGCACATTCCTTGGGCACATGGTTGGACGATAAATGGAAATGCATTATGTGGTACAAACCAAAGCTCCATACGCTATCTAAGGGATGGATCTGTTTTAGATTCAATTTTGTGGATTATCTTCCAAGGACTTTTGAAAGGACTTGGGGATGGGTCTTGTTTGGTCTTTATTTGAAGGAATGGGCCATTACATTCGAATTGACCCATGATTCATTCTCCCCATCCAAAATATGGGATATTATTCTGAATTTACCAATGTGTTTCTGGCATGAATCTTGTTATGACCCAAGGGGGGGCATATATGAGGATAAATGTATATGATATGACCCCAAGGGGGGAATATATGGGCCTAAATATACATGTGATTTGTAAATTTATATGCAATAGGGTTGGCCTGATAGTAAAGGAGCCTCATGTGTAGGTGTGAATATGTATATATAAAGATCATGTATTCATTATTGCAGACATGTGAATTGTGATGGAGGAATGTATTTGGTTATGTGGAGGAGGCTCTCCTATTATTTAAGGATTTATTGTGTAATTTATCTATATTGGAGTTATGCTCCATTCTCACATTCTATACATGGTGTGTACTTCTATTTTTTTATGATATTTTAAGCATTTGAATCATTACATTTGGTATCAGAGCATCGATCCTAGGGTTTTGCTTCTTTAAGAAAGTCATCTCGGTATTTTCTCTATAAATTTTTTCAGGGCCACTTCAGAAAGTGAAACTTGGAGGTTGGTTAGAACATATAACAAGGTACTTGTGGTACGAATTTCAACTTTTGGGTCCTTTTACTTTCGAGGATACACCCTGTGGAAGACAAGGTTTTTTACTAGTCCTATAACTAGTCTCAAATAGGTGTTCTGGGTAAAACATTCATATCTTCTTCATAGAAAATCCAAATTCAGTGTGACTAGTTGCATTGAAAATAAGAAAGTCCGTAGTATTTTGGGTGCAAAATTTAGTATCAGCTATCCAATATTGGACACGTGGAATTCTGTACAGGTTATCTCTCCAGAATAGGCCAAAATCCAGCAAGGTTTGGGAAAGTTACCATAACTTTCATTTGACACACACAATTTTGGTCAGACCCATGGAATTACAAAGAAAACATTTCATACTACTATAGGTAGAAATTTCAGACTCATAGGGGCTAAAATTTTAGAAATACATTAGAAGGAAGGTCGACGAGGAGGGCAGACTCCAAATTAGGGTTTCAAATGTATGTTTACTTAAAACTATCATAACTTTTTATTGGGATGTCCAATTGTTCTGATTCAAAAGACATTGGAAATATAAAACATATAATATTATATTGGAACAAGGATTATAACTAATTGAGATCATTATCCTTCATATACTAAGGTTAGAAGTTGAGGATTGTGATTAGACTTCACTTAAGAATCAATGGCAGTGCCTAAATTTATAGGAGAAGAAGATGAAGATGAAATCAATCCTATGGAATGGTTGAGGTTGGTAAAGGAATATGGTATGGATTTTCCAAAGGCAAAAAAATGTTTTTTTGGTGAAACTTGGAAGTGGTCTGGAAGAACATCTACTTGGAATGAGTTTAACCCTTTTTCCAGCCAGTAGATTATTCTGGAAAAAGGTACTCCTCGGGAGATTTGTCTCGCCAGGAGAGTTCTCCTCAGTTATATTTTATACTTTTTCGTGCTAAGGAGACTAAACCTACAAAAAGGTTGTGAGTGCATAGTTAAGCTCTTTTCAGACTCCTTAAAATCTAAAATATAGTTGAGTGATCTTGTCTTTGTCACACTCATTAAAACGGTTTTGAAGAGACGTCCTTCGGTGCAAGTTTAACCCTTTTTCGAGCCGATTGGACTAATTTCGAAAAAGGTACTCCCTGGAGTCTCCTTTAACATTTTTTCAGACTCTTTAAAACATGAAAAAAACACTGATATTACCTTCTCTGGGCTTGTAAAAATTCACATGGAAGGAGTCTTGTTGTGTCATTCTTAATTTCATTGTGGGTCTCATCTTTGCATCTTTGGCCTAATGTTGGCTCCATGTTGCTCTCAACTAAACCTTTAAAGAATTTCTTATACGCAAGCCTTGCAACACATTTTTCCTTTTCGATCTGACACATTGACCCATGGAGGAATTTTGCCTGAGTGTCCTTATCTTGCACATGTCTCCTTGCCTTGAGCATCAATATATTCCATGTGCTTGGAACCAGTTTTCTTGCTCGTGACACTCATTCCTCCTTTGTAATGTATAGTTCTTTTATTCTTTTTCAAGCTCGTTAAAAATTTGAAAAAGAACAAAAAAATCAAATATTCCAAAAAGAGGGAATGGAAAATAAACATTATTTTTTCGGCAGCAAGATAGTCGCCCTTGGACAAGGCACATCCTTTCGTTTGTTCGCCAAGAATTGAGATCTAGTTACTAGTATGAACATAGGAAGTTGTTCTCGCTACATAGAGCTGTGTCCTCCTTCATTTGGTTACTCTTCCAAACATATGGAGAGTTTGTGGTGCCTCCTGCATCATAGACTTATGTCAATATTAGGCTACCTAAATCTGATCATCTTTCGTGTTTGTTTCAAAGGGAAGTTTTATCCAACCTAAGTCGACCATTCTGCAGTTTATCTCTTGAATTTTATGAGTCGGCCATCTCGTGAGACCAGTCAAGTCCAGATTCAAAATCGACGAAGTTTTGTGTTTGATGATTGAGATCCTCCAATATTTTCCCGTCGGCATGTCGAAGACCTCAGATTAGTGAGTCTTATACTCCTATTGTACTCCTACCTAATATGTTGAAGATCTTGAAGTTGTTGTTAGAGATATAAAGTCCTCATCTCCAGCCACATACGTTGATGCTTCTTGAAGATGCATATTATATTGTACTTGAATATCATTGAATGATTTTGAGATGTAAATATGCTCTGTATTGCTCGCGGCTACACTTTATATAGATTTTTCTATGACATGGATCTACAATGTACTTGATTGGAATCCATGATTAGTTCATCCTGAGCATGGGTATTCCTGCCTCAAAGAGATTATTATTGTTTTGCAGATGGAAACCTCCCAAAATCTGGTCTCGAGCTCACTCGAATCCGTGCCTTCCCTCTGGTAAAGACATTGTAATGTATTTCGGCCATAAGATGATCTTCTAAAATTTGATTATAAAGAAGAATTGTTGAGTGCCATAGAAGTTATAAAAAGGGAAAATAAGAAAAACAAGTCACTTCAGGAAAAACTAAAAAGAAAAAAAAAAAGAATTCATAATTCCAACTCTGAAGAACTAGAGAAAATGATCACTAAATTAAAAATCCAAGTATGAAAAGATAAGAGAATTGAAGAAGCACTCATAGAACAATCATAAGAAAAAGACGGGATAATTGAAAGTTTGGAAGCAAAGATTGTCACTTTGAAAAAACACATTCAGAAGAAAACCATGCAAAATAGCTCTAAATTTTTGGATGAGATTATTAGTAGTCAAAGGCCACATCATGACAGGTCCGGACTAGGATACAACCAGAAAGAAAAAGGATCAAGCTCCAAAACAACAGATCAAGAAACAAAACCAAGAAGCTACGCAAAGTCAGTCTGAGGATCTCCTCAGAAGGAAGAAGACAAGAAGTTTCATTAGGAAGATCATAGAGATACTCCACCACCTAGAATATTCAGATTTTAGAATCAACAATAGTCAAAAATAAAAATACCTTAATAAGAAGAAGGATTCAGAAGAGTAACTCCGTTTAGAAGATCTTCAAATCCCAGGTATCAAAGTATCTTCCTTGTACTATGTTATTCATGTAACAATTTTGGACATAAGGTTGTAAATTGCAGAGAAAATAGAAGGAACATAAACAACCATGAAAGTTATGCACAAAATGGTTATTCAAGAAGGCCTAGTGAAACATAGAGCAAAAGCTACAACATATTTGAATCCTTGAGTACTGAAGTAGAATGCTACAAGTGCAACAAATTTGGACACAAGACCAAAGATTGTAGAATGAAAGTTCCTCCAAGAGAATAACAACAAAAAAATAACAGTTACAGACATGAACCTCAAAGAATATGGATAAGGAAGCAGAATCAATACAACAATGAAGAATGCACACTCGCTCTACAAGCTCAACACAAGAAACGTGGTTGGTATGTTGATAGTGGTTGTTCAAAGCACATGGCAGATGATAAGGATAGGTTTCTAACATTGAAAAAGGAAAGAGATGGTTCAGTCTCTTTTGGAAATGATAACTCGACCAAAATCATTGGAAGAGGCATAGTCAAGATTGGAAGTAAGGATTCCAAGGAAGAAAATGTTCTACTAGTGGAAGATATAAAACACAAACTTCTGAGTGTAATTCAAATGTGTGACCAAGGTCACAAACTTGTGTTTGATTCACATAAATGTGAGATAACAAAAGAAGATTCAGGCAGAGTGGTGGTGACAGCTGTGAGAAATCCAAGAAACATATACGTACTAAGTGAAATTGGAAAGGAAAAGTGTTGTTTAGGAAAGGAAGATGAAGTTTGACTATGGCACAAAAGAATGGGTAACATAAATTTTGGTAATCTTGTCAAGGTAAAAAAAAAGGAAGAAGTCGGAGAAATTCCCTAGATCATGAAGCCAACAAACACATTGTGCAAGCATTGTCAACAAGGAAAGAAAACCAAGACCAAGTTCAAATCAAAGGAATACTCCACAACAAAACCATTGGAAATTGTGCATATTGATCTAGTTGGAACAACTAGAACAAAGGGTTTGAAATGTGACCAGTATTTTATGCTATTGGTTGATGACTATACAATAATGACTACAATTTGTTTTCCCAGGAAGAAGTCAAATGCATTCGAGAACTTCAAGATGTACAAGGAAATGGTTGAAAATCAAATATATTTGAAAATCAAATGTTTAAGATCGAAAAATGGAGGAGAGTTTACTTGAAAGGAATTTATGGACTTCTACAGTAAGCATGGAATAAAGCGACAATTCTCTGTTACTAGGACACCACAACAAAATGGAGTCGTCGAAAGGAAGAACAATACAGTACAGGAAATGGATCGAACTATGATAATGGATTCCAAGTTGACAGATGTCTTTTGAGTACAAGTAGTGCATATAACAATTCACATTCAAAATAGAGGAATTCTCAGAAACAACAGTGATAAAACTCCCTATGATCTATGGAAAGGAAGACCAATGAATGTGAATCATTTCATAGTTTTTGGAAGAAAATTCTACATCAAAAGAGGATATGGAAGAATGGGAAAGTTTGATTCTCATGTTGACAAAGGCATACTTGTTGGGTACTCAAGAACAAGGAATGCATGCAAATTCTTCAATATAAGGCTCAACAAAATTGTGGAAAGCATCAATGTGATGTTTGATGAGACAAGTGGAAAAACGATAAAAGAAGAAGGCAAGGATTCAATGGAATAGGTTCATGAAGAAGAAGTAAAGGAAGAAGAAGTAGCAGAAGAGGAAGATGAATAAGAGAAGCCAGAAGAAGAGAAATAACATCAAGATATTCAAGTACCTCCAAAGACACCTAGTATATGAATTTAGAAGAATCATCCATCGGGTTAGATTATCGAGAATAAGGATGTAGGAGTTGAAACTAGAAGAATAATTCGTTCACTAGAACAACTACACCTAGCACTACTATCCACAATTGAGCCAAGTAGTTTTGAAGAAACCAATAATGATGAATTATGGATCAAAGCCATGGATGAAGAGTTAGATCAAATAGAGAAGAATAACACTTGGGAACTGGTTCCAAGGCCAAGGAACAAGAATGTGATCAATACAAAGTGGGTCTTCAGAAAAAATGAAATGAAGTTGGACAGGTTACTGGGAACAAAGAAAGATTGGTATGTAAGGGATACGCTCAGGTTTAAGGTATAGACTTTAAAGAGACATTTTCCCCAGTGGCCAGAATGGAAGCAATCAGATTGATCCTAGCTTATGCATGTTTCAAGAATATTAAAGTGTATCATTTGGATGTGAAATCAACTTTCATAAATGAGGATATAGAGGAAGAAGTCTACATTGAGAAACCATAAGGTTTTCAACTGTCGAAGAATGAAAATTATGTTTGCAAGTTGAAGAAGGCCTTGTATGGTCTCAAACAAGCCCACAGTGCATGGTATTCCAGACTGGACAGATACTTACAACATCAAGGGTTTAGGAAAGGGAATGGAGACAACAACATCTACATCAAGGTAAATCAAGAAAGTATTTTGTTGATTGAAGTTTATGTTGATGACATTATCTTTGAAAGTGATGATGACAGGATGAGCCATAAATTTTCAAAGGATATGCAAAATGAGTTCGAAAAGTCTTTGCTTGGAGAATTATCTTTCTTTTTGGGTCTTCATATATGTCAAAGAAACCAAGGATTTTTTTATATCTCAAACCAAGTATATTAGAGAAATTATAAAGAGGTTCAGAATGGAATATTGCAAACTAGTTAGTACTCCTATGCAAACCAGTTGCAAGTTAAGTAAAGATGATGATTCAAAGGATACATATCATAGGTAGTATAGGTCAATGATTTGCAGCTTACTTTATGTGAGAGCTTCCAGACCATATGTGATACATGCAGTTAGACAAATGGCACAATTTCAAGCAACACCAAAGAAATCTCATGTTTTGGCAGTCAAGAGGATATTTAGATATCTCAAGGGTACATAAGAGTTTGGATTATGGTATCCAAAAAGGAAGGATCTATCACTTATTGCCTACACAGGTGCAGATTGGGAAGGTTGCATTGATGATCAAATAAGTACAAGTGGAACAACTTTCTACTTGGGTGAGTGTTTGGTATCTTGGCTAAGCAAGAAATAGTCATCAGTATCATTGTCTATAGCTGAAGCAAAGTATATTGCAACAAAAGCATGTTGTACACAGATCCTATGGATGAAAAAAACATTGAAATATATATAGGTTGAGTATGATGATCCCATTCCAATATTTTGTGATAACACAAATTCCATCAGTATCTCAAAGAACCCATCTATGCACTCCAAGACGAATTAAATTCCAATAAAGTTTCATTTTCTATGAGAACAGGTTGCATAGAAGAACATTAGAGTTGAGTATGTTGGGACAGAAGATCAGATTGCATATATCTTTACAAAACCTCTTCCATGGGAACCTTTTGAGTATCTTCGCTAGAAACACGGAGTAGTTTCTACCCCACAATGACTTTTGAATGATTTTATTATATGTCATAGATTTACACGAGGAAGCACCATGAACTTAGAGGACATATGGTAGTTCAGATAAGGGGAGAAACCCCAAGGAGAGTTCAGTTAGGGGGAGAATCCTCGAAGGGAAGTTACCCTTTTTTATTGATGTCAAAGGTGTACATCAAATGCATGCAGAGAAAGCACAAAGGCATGATTCTAGGGGGAGCAATGGTCACAGAGGGAGCATGAGTGTCGTTACTTCAGTGTCGCATTAGAGTGTTTCCATCAATGTCAAAGGGGAAGATTATTGATTAATTGGGTTGGTTGTCATTGATATCAACCCTTCAAGACGATCTGGTAGCAAATTATGGTATCCCCATAATTGTGGATAGGGAACCCATGTTTTTTTGAGGAATAATTGTGAATTTGCAAGAAATATTTTCAGAGATGGATAGTACATGTCCTACCTGTTATGACCCAATGCCTTAAAAATGATAAGAAATCAATAAAATTCAGTCCACTTCGAGGGGGAAACCTTTTTTACAGTATATAAACTTTAGAACACAATATGAGATGAGATAAGATGGTCCTAATACTAGATCTCCTTCATATATATATATATATATATATATATATATGAGACAAGGGGTTACAATTACAATGAAAGGGTGCAAAGAAGGGTTCTAGCCGACCTACTAGAAATGTAATAATTCAATATCCAGGGCATAATAAGGGGTTGTTCGACAACACAAGTATTCCAACAGAGGACGAACACCTTCAGTAACCACTCACATAACTAGATCAAAGATCAACACACTGATGTTTTCACGTGGTAAAACCCCTACGGGGAAACATCCATGGCCCCAGCCAATGCGACCACTTGGAGCAGTTTATTAATGCAAAGAAAAAGATTAAAGAGAGATTTTACAAGAGAGTTTCTCACAATTGATCATCGGTTTTATTGGACTAATCGGTAGGTGTGGACACTAACTGATCTCCCTAGATCCACCTATATCTAGAACAAAACACACCAGAACATGACGTTTTCCTTAAGTTTTAGATATTGAATTTACTAACCAAAGAGGGATGGGTGACCCTCCATACTCTTTAAAGGGACATCATGGACCAATTGGGTGTTAAGCCATGGATCAATGGTCATTAAGATCGAGGAGAGCATGAACCGTCGGATCACTCTATGTCGGGAACATATCGTGACCATCAGATTTCCTAACTACAAATGCATACTAAAGAAATACACTAGAAAACACACTTTTACCTAACGACACAATAGACCAAGTAGATCTTGCTAACTCCTAAGTGTCTAAATATCCTAACATCCCCCCTTAAGAACAACTTGGGATAGGATTAAAGGATTTACAATAGTGACACAATAGGAGAAGGAAGGAGGCATTAGAGCCTATCCCCCCTTAATGACAACTTCCTAAACTCCTAACATAGATCGAAGTTTGGAAAAATTTTCTTCTGTAAGAGACCTTGTGAAAATGTCTGCAACTTGATCTTCTGTAGGGCAAAAGAGAACTTCAATAACTTGACCATGAATGAGCTTTCTCATGAAGTGCATGTGTAGCTCGATGTGTTTTCTACGCTGATGTTGAACTGGATATTTGGCGAGCTTGATGGCACTCTGATTGTCACACCAAAGGCTGGTCAGATGTTGGTGCTAGAATTCAAACTTTGAAAGGATCTATCGAAGTCGCAGGGCTTCCTGACTTGCATTTACCGCTGCTCGATACTCTACTTTTGCTGAAGAAAGTGCAATAACCTGTTTTTTCTTACAAGCCCAAGTGACAAGTCCTGAACCAAGGATGAAAACATAACCTACAGTAGACTTCCGATCATCAGGGTCTCCGGCTCAATCTGCATCAGTGAAACCAACTAATAAAGGAGTCCCTCCTGAACTGTAATGTATCCCGAATTGAACTGTACCACAAACATAACGAAGTATCCTTTTAACTTCCTTCCAATGGATTTCATGGTGTGTTTTCATATATCGGGCAACAAGACCAACAACAAAGGAAAGATTAGGATGGGTATGAGTCAAGTATAAGAGGCTACCAACTAATTGACGGTACATGGTGGCATCAACTTCAGGAGAAGTACAGGTGGCAGAAAGCTTGACTCAAGACTGGATGGGAGCAGGGGTTGGTTTACAATCGTCCATGTGAAAGAGACGAAGAAGGTCACAAGCATACTTAGACTGGGAAATAAAAATTCCTTCATTGGTTTGCAAAACTTGGAGGCCAAGGAAATAGTGCAAAAAGCCTAAGTCTGTCATTTCAAATTTCTTCTTAAGACTGGTTTTCACATGGTTTAAAAGTTTTGAGTCACTACCAGTAAGGATAAGGTCATCAACATAAAGGAAAAGGATTATGAGATGGATTCCTACTTTCTTGGTATAGACATTAGGATCAGAATGGCATCTAGAGAATCCAGTGGTAATAAGAAAGCTATCTATTTTGGCATACTAAGCTCGGGGAGCTTGCTTGAGACCATAAAGAGATTTCTTGAGGCGACAAACAAGGATAGAGTCATTCTAGACATAGCTAGGAGGTTGTTCCATGTAGATTTATTCTTGCAAATCTCCGTGCAAGAAGATGGATTTAACATCCATATGATGGACCTCCCATTTATGTGAGGCAGCAAGGGCAAGAACAAGGCGGATGGAATTCATTTTTGCTACAGGGGTAAAGGTTTCATTATAGTCAATTCCTTCAACTTGGGAAAATCCTTTGGCAAATAAGCGAGGCTTGTGTCTTTCAACACTTCCATCTGATGCATACTTAGTTCTACAGACCCATTTGCATCTAACAAGTTTTCTTCCTTTTGGAAGAGGTACAAGATCCCAAGTATCGTTTTCCATTAAAGAACGATACTCTTCATTCATTGTTGTATCCTAATCTGGATGACCTGAAGCTTCTGCAAATGTCTCTGGATCATGAGTTTCAGAAACTTGAGCCAAAAGAGAAGAGGCTCACTGGAACTATGAACATGTCCGACGTTGATCTGAAGGATCACCGACAAGATCACCAACTTCTTCTCGTGTTGAATGGACCCATCTAGGAAGCGGTGGAGCTGATGTTGGTTCAAGTTCAAAGGACTCATCTAGAGGAGGGTGAGCAGGCGGAGGTGGATTTTCATCCTCACTTTCATCATCTGAAGAAGAAACCAGAAAAGGAACAGAAGAAGGCACAAACGCTGAAGATGGCTCGCAGGCCGAAGAAGGCACAACTGCCGAATTAGGCTCGTAGGCCAAGAGATTTTCATCAAATTTAACATCTCTTCTAAGAATAATTTCATTACAATGTTGTTGAATAAGTATATAACCTTTGACATCTTCAGAATAACCAACAAATATACACTTATCACTTTTAGGATGCAATGCTTTCCTCTTTTCATCAGGAATGTGAGCCCATGCTATAATGCCAAATACACAGAAGTGACTTACATCTGGTTTAATTTTAGTCCAATCTTCTTCTGGTGTTATATTTTTAAGAGCCTTTGTGGGAGTGCGATATACTATGTAATTTTCATAGTTGATGGCTTTCGCTCAATACTCTAGACTTAATCCCTTAGATTGGATCATATAATTAGCCATTTCTTTTAATGTGTGATTCTTTCTCTCAGCAACACCATTTTCTTGTGGTGTATATGGAACATTGTGTTGCATTTGGATTCCATGTGTAGTGCAGTAGCTTGTAAAATTATTGTTCACATATTCGCTTCCATTATCTGTTCTTAACCTTTTAATTTGATGTCCAAATTTCTTTTCTACAAGGGCCTTGTAGGCCAAAAACTTGTCAAAAGATTCCCTCTTGAGTTTTAAGAAGCAAACCCAAGTACGTCTAGAAAATTCATCAATGAAAGTTAAGAAATACTTGCACCCAGAAAAAGAAGGAGAAGAAAGCGGACCACACAAATCACCGTGAACAAGTTGCAAAGGACCCGAGGTGTGCCAAGAGGCACATTTGTCAAAACTGTGTCGATGATGTTTTCCGAGAACACAACCGGAACAAACCCATGTCTTCATGAAACAAGAGGACGACCAATCACCATATGTTGATTACATAGTTGATGAAATGAGCGATAGTTTAGATGACCAAACCGCTCATGCCAAAGTTTGCTCAAGTCATCGCTATGAGCAACAAAAACTGATGAAAAAGTTGATGACCCAAAGTTGTCAAACTTGTACAACCTGGTAATATCATCAACAATTCCAGTTGTAAGAATATGCTTAGGATCTTTTAGATCCTTGATTACAACTTGGTGAGGTGAAAACTCAACTGTTTTACCTTCACCTGAGTGAGTGATTTGATATACTGATAGAAGGTTACAAGAAAGACTTGGAACACATAATACATCATTGAAATGACCATTATCTACTTGAACTGTTCCAGATCCTACAACACTAAGAGATCTATCATCACCAACAAATATTTTATTGGTGTTGCATTCATTTAGAGCAGAAAATATGGCTTTATCCTTAGCCATATGACAAGATGCTCCTGAATCAATAAGCCACTCATCAGAAGAAGAAGTAGTAGTAGAAATTGAATAGAAGGAGAAACCAGAAGCATAAAGTGCATGTCTGTGAGAAGAAGAAGTAGAATCAATATTGATGTTGTGCTTCTTCATTGTTGCTTCTAAAGCCACCATCTTCTTGAAACATTTGGACTCATGATGACCATCTTTGTCACAAAAGTTGCAATGTCTGTTAATATTCTTACTTTTATATTTTGATCCTTTGTCACCAGTAGGAGCTGAAGTTGTCTGAGCAGGTTTGGGACCCTTATGTTTTTTGTTGTTGTAGCGAAGATGTTGCTTCTTGGGATACTTGGGTTTATCTTTCTGCTGGGAAACTAAGTCTTTTTTGGAGGGACCTGTAGTGTTGATCACTCCAAATTGTAGAAGCTTATCTTCCTCTCAAATCAAAGAAGCACAAAAGGACTCAAGAGTGGGTTTTTCATAAGCTTTTTCCCCTAAAACCTCTCTCATGGCATAAAAGGTAGATACAAACACAGAATATGCACTACCTAGCTTAGAAATAATAAGATAGATGCAACACTCTTCCTCCATCTTTATCTTATATTCTTCATATAAAATTTTGATTGTTTTAAACATAGATAGATAGTCTCCAAGGCAAGAAAAATCATTTGGACTCAAGGTTGGTATTTGATTTTCTAACTGTTGTGCTCGAATAATATTGAGTTTACCAAACACAGATTCAATCGTGTCCCAAGCTTCTTTGGGGTCATCAATATCTTGAAGGTGGCACCTTAAATTAGGAGAGATGGAAATTTCAATTAGTCCACGTGCTTCATCATTCCTATTATCCCACTTGTCTTTCTTATCAACATCAGTGGGTGCTTTTTCCTTTCCCAAGGTAATCTAGTACAATCCTTTACTTATTAATAAATCTTCCATATGACATTTCCATTGGAAGTAGTTGTTGCTGGTAAGCAAGACAATACTTGTAGAAGCCATATTAAATATGAAGATTATGTGGATTTAAAAAACTGAAACTGATTATCTGGATGGAAAGAGCTCAAAAAGTTATGTAGTTTTAAAAAAAATGGCACTGAAAATGGACTTTCGATGTTAGAGTTATGCCCTTTAAAAAAAAAAACATAAACGGTAACCAACTAACCACGTAATAGTGTAAGCTGCTTTATGAAGTGACCCACTTTTATAAAGAGAAGTGGGGATCACTTTTACAATGAAGTTACCTTATAACAGAAAATTTTCATGCAAAATAAATAACTCTAAAATAAAATATAAAGCTACTTATAGTGATTCACCTTTATACTTGAAGTGAAATGCACTTTACAATTTTTAGCATGACTTTTTCAAAAAAAGTAACAAAAGAGAGATTTGAACTCAAGACCTCTTACTTAATAAAGCAAGTTTTAACCAAATGGTCTAGAAAAACATATTGTAATGTTCAGAAGGAGGATTGGGGGTGTTGTTGTTGTTGTTGTTGTGGAAGACGGTCTTGGAGAGCGTGCTAAAAAAAACTCTTTTCACAGAAGAAAAAAATTTCGCTTCTCGATGACAACAAGGGTTAGATCTCGGTTAGCTTACCCGGAAGATGCACCTTTTCCTATCTGTTTCTGATTTACTAAGATCATACAGGGCATGGGGAAAATAGCATATGCAGATCTAAAGGGAAATAAAAATTACAAAATGCGTATTCAGGCTTTATACCTCCAGAACTGACTGTAATGGTCGTATCTTGGGCAAACGAAAACCTTTTTGAGTGAAATGAAAAGTGTTCCTGAATGAAACGAGTGTTTCAGACGCAGTGGAACAGTCCTCGCTGCCCATAAATGTATGAAAATGAAATAAAATGGAGATGAGGTAACTCATCTTCACGATCTCGATCTACAACAGGAGCGGGTCTTCAAACAGGCTCTGATACCATGTTCTACAACACATGTATTCCAACAGAGGACGAAAATCTTCAGTAACCACTCACATAACCAGATCAAATATCAACACATCGATGTTTTCATGTGGTAAAACCACTACGGGGAAACATCCACGGCCCTAGCCAACACGACCACTTGGAGCAGTTTATTAATGCAAAGAAAAAGATTACAGAGATATTTTACAAGAGAGTTTATCACAATCGATCATCGGAAAATGACCCTCCATGCTATTTAAATAGAGATCATGGACCAATCGAGTGTTAAGCCACAGATCAATGGTTGTTAAGATCGAGGAGAGTATGAACCGTCAGATCACTCTATGTCAGGAACATATCATGACCATCGGATTTCCTAACTACAAATGCATACTAATGCATACTAAAGAAACACACTAGAAAACACACTTTTACCTAACGACACAATATACCAAGTAGATCTTACTAACTCCTAAGTGTCTAAATATCCTAATAGGGGTTTTATACATATCATGGGGCTTTGTCTAGGGATTAACATGCCCGTACCCTTCAAACAAGTGTTGTCCTCAACACTTTCCTAACCACGGATTCTTTTGCATGAAGAACTCATCTTCCCATGTCACCTCTTCTCCTAGTAGTTCTTCCATTTGACGAGGTATTATGTAATTGCTCGATTTCTCAACTTTTTAATTCTAGTTTCAAGGATTTTTTCTGGCTCTAGTATGATTTTCCCTTCTTCATTAAGCTCTGGTAAAATTGTTTGGACTGGGATCTTGTTGTCGATGACCTTCTTTAAGCAAGAAACATGTAATACTAGATGTACATCTAAATATGGAGGCAACTCTAATTTGTAATCCATACTTCCAATCCTTTTCAAAACCTTGTAGGGTCCATAATATTTGGGTTCTAATTTATTGTCCTTCTTTTGTTTCTTTAGGGACATTTATTTGTATGGTTGTAGCCTTATAAATACCCAATCCCCCACCTCAAATTCCCTTTCCCTGCGATGTTGATCTGCTTGTTGTTTCATCCTATTTTGTGTCATAACCAAGTTGTCCTTCAACAATTTTAGGATCTCGTGTTGGTTCCCTATGTGGTCCTCCACTGCTTGAACCTTTGTATTCCCTTTCAAGGGTGATGTGATGGATGGAGGATGATATCCATAAAGTTCCAGAAATGGGGACATTTTTGATGAAGTTTGGAAGGATGTGATGTACCACCATTCCACTAAGGGCAACCACTTGACCCATTATGTTTGTTTATTGAATGCAAAGAAAAAAAGATATCCTTCTAGATATTTATTCACAATCTCAGTTTTCCCATCAGATTGAGGGTGGTAAGATGAACTATGAGCCAATTGAGTACCAAAAAAGAAAATAATTCAGTCCAAAAATTTCCCCTGAAAATTGGGTCTCTGTCACTTACAATAATCTTGGGGACTCCATGTAGTTTTTGAATTGTTTCCATGAATTTTGTTGCTACTATGCTTGCTTTAAAACGATGATAAAGAGAGCACAAATGGGCATACTTTGTTAGTCGATCCACTACTACCATTATGACGGACTTTCCTTCTGATTTTGGTAAACCTGTAATAAAATCCATGGAAAATTCTTCCCAACGTTGGCTTGGTATAGCTAATGGTTGTAGGAGACCTGTAGTTTGGATTATATCTCCCTTATTTTGTTGGCAGACCAGACATTCTGAGACAAACTTTTGAACATCATTTTTAAGACTTTCCCATAAAAAATCCCTCTTGACCCTGTGGTATGTTTTCAAGAATCCTAAATTCCCCCCTATAGGAGAAGTGTGCAATTTCATAAGGATCTTCTGTTTGAGTTGGGAATTATTACATAAGTATAGGCGATCATGATACCATAGAAAATCGTTCTTCCATACAAATGTTTCTACTGAATTGGGGTCTTCATGTAGTTTTTGAATAATCTTGCATACCTCTTGATCTTGATTCCATTCTATCCTTGATTCTTCCACCCAATCCAATTTCAGACTATAAATAACACATAGTGAACCTTCTGTTTCTTTTTCTTTCCTGGAAAGGGCATTTTCCACAACATTATGTTTTCCTATTTTGTATATAATTTGAAATTCATAACCCAACATGTTTGTAACCCATTTTTGTTTCTCTTCTGAAGATAATCGTTTCTCCAAAAATTACTTCAAACTGTCATGATCTGTTTTGAACTTGAAGTTTCTTCCTATTAGGCAAGGGTGCCATTTTTGAACTGCATGTACTATGTCCAACTTTTACAGCATGCCCCGTGGATAATAATTGATATAAAATTATGAAAATTGTACCCGAAATACTATGTCCTATCCACTGTTCAATGCAAATGGTCTCACTCAATTTGGATTCTCTATGAAGAAGTTATGGCTGTTGTACCAATAACACATGTTTGAGACTAGTCAATAGGACTAGTCAGATACCCTATCTTCCATAGGGTGTATCTACAAAAATAGGATGACCCAGAAGCTGAAATTTTTATCAAAGATACCTTGATAATTTCTATGAATATACTCTGTATTGCAGGGTCTAAAACGCTACAAAAAAATAATTATAGTGAAAAATCCACGATGACTAAATTCAGGATGATTCCCAAACCCTGTCCTACACAGGATATATCTTTGAAAGTGTAAGGCCTCAGAAGATTAAAGTTTAACCCCACATACCTTGATCCATATACTAAATATCATCCAAGGGGTTTTGTCTGAATAGTCATAGAAACAAAGTTATAGCAAAAATTCTAAGGTGTCTCAAATGTAGCAGCAAAACCCCAAGACCTTGAGCTCTGATACCAAATGTTATGACCCAATGCCTTAAAATTGATAAGAAATCAATAAAATTCAGTCGAATTTGAGGGGGAAACCTCCGTTACAGTATATAAAATTCAAAACACAATATGAGATGAGATAATATGATCCTAATACTAGATCTTCTTGATATATATATATATATATATATATATATATAGATATATAGATATATATAGAAGACAAGGGGTTAAAATTACAATGAAAGGGTGCAAAGAAGGGTTCTATCTGACCTCCTAGAAATGTAATAATTCAATATCTAGGGCATAATAAGGGGTTTTATACATATCATGGGACTTTTTATGGGGATTAACACTGCCATTTCCGGTGATATGTGGTACGTCAGGTAGTTCCTCATGGTTGAGGAGATATGGCTTAGTGAAGTTGGAGAACCCTCATGAGTTATCTATAATCCCCTAGAAGGTCAAAGAAGCCAATTATTATAGAATCTCCTAGAAGAAGTTTACTAGTCAAAGTGGTTGTAACTAAGAATTAATCATGGGTAAAGTTGTTGCAATAAGAAAATAATTACAAATAAATTAGTTGCAACAAGAAGTGGTGAGTTTACTAATTGTGGATAAAATAGTTGCAAGTGACAAATTCTCAATATTAGGATTTACAGTAACAACTTGACATAAATAAAGACAGTGACAATGAAACTGGGAGAGTTTTGTAGTAGTTTGTGAGTTAAATAGAAGAGAGTCGTCAAAATCTGTAAGTTATAGTAAAGAGAGCCACAAACATCTATGTATTGTAGCATAGATAGGTCGTGGATCTGTAGAAAATATTTGAATAAGATTGGTACAGGTTGTGATAGGTTTTATAGTGACAGTTGTGACAGTGACAGAGTTGATTCAATGACAGTGACAGATTTCCTACATTTAGAATTTATATTTCAGGTCGGTTGGACGGGGCAACGATAGGTGGTTGTAGCCACCTTCTAGTTGTATCCGGAGAGCATAGGGGTTTGTGGCCTCCTTCTGGTTGGAGCCAGAGAATTGGGGAGTTGGAGCTTCCCTCAGGTTGTAGCCTGAGAATTTAGGGGGTTGGAGCCTCCTTCCATTTGGAGTTGGAGAACGAAGGAAGTTGGTGCTTCCAATGAATGTACTTCTTAAATACATATAAAAAAAACATTATGTGGTTTTCTCTCACATTGAGTTTCCACGTAATAATATTTGTGTACTGTGTGTGTGTATGATTTCTTAGTGTTCATGGTTTATTTATTCTGCACTTATTGAATGACATTGCTAAACTAATCATAAAGTTAACAACACTTATATATACTGTGGTTAAAAAGGATTAAAAATCACTATAACTTATTCAACCCCCCTCTCATTAATCCAACATACCCAACCATCATGTCGGGCTCCATGCACATTAGCCCCTTCTCCATGAATAACATTTTTATCCATAGTGGGATTTCTTCCAATAACCTTTTCCTAGGGCCTTCTGTGAACTTTCTTTCATCTTTTCTAAAAGAATCAATGTACTCCATAGAAAATTCAATTACATACCCTTGCTTCACCTGAGAAAACTATAATTCAATGGATCAAGTCCACTTGTTATCAAATGTTTCCAGTCTATCAATCATGGCTTGATCCCAAAATACTCATTCTAATGGCCTCAAAGAAACATTAGTAGCGGTCTTCCTCTTCAAGCACTCATAAAAAATACATGGAAATTAGGCAAATAAAATTTCATGCATATTAGTGTAGAGATACCTATCCTTCCATAGTTTCACATTGACATTCAAACATTGATTTTCTCTCCGAGAAAATGCATCTTCATTCACAGTCAACCAGTCTTGAGTTTCCTCTTGAGATGGATACCACCTCATTCTTTGCGCTCACCATTCAATACGAGACTTTCAAGTCCCAACAATAGAACCATTTGTTGGATTGATCGAACTTGCATGCGTATTTTTTAACACTAGGGGGTTGAATACCCAGGGTTCATCTAGAGTTTGACCAACAAAAACCTAAAGGAATATAAATATAAATTCTCAAACAAAGAATGAAGAAGGTCTCACCCAATATTCCATGAGGATCATAGAAACCATCTAGTCTTATGTCGATGATGATGAAGGAATAATTGGAAAAAATTCCATCCAGGATGGAATTCGGATAATCAATTGGAATCTACCTAATAGTTAACGGTAGGAAACAACAATACACACATTCCATTGACACATAAGTAACCCATCATGAGACCAGAATTACTGCATCTTTATTATCTTCATTGCATCATCACAAACATACATTAATCAATTCATTCATTGACAACAATAGAGCCTTGCTCTATTATACATTTTCCTAGTGTTACTTTACACATTGTCATATGCTTCCTTTCAGACTCTACAAATGTGATAGATTCAAAATTACAAAAAAGGACATTACAAAATCATAGGCTCAAAGCGATCTCAATAAAAACAATACCCAAAACTATCAAAACAACAACCAACTGACTAACAAGCTAACTCTATTTTTGTTTTCATTTCTCCCTTTTATTTGCTTCTTAGATTTGGCGCTCTATCACTTTCATTTCTTCCCCACTCGTTCCTTTGAATGCCAGTCTTACATGCTTCGGTCACTTGCATGTATTCCACGTAGCCTCTTTGGAATCGTGGAAATATCAACTACCTTGCCAGCTCATCTTCCTGCTACTCTACATTCCCTCGTGCTAATTGTAGTAAGCATTCAGGGAGATTTCCTAAAGATTCTTTTTTTATCTCAACGTGAATGCGATGTCTTCTTGATTTATAATGCGCATCACAAAAATCACACCGAAACACATTTGACATAACTTGAACTAGCGCAAAATAACAAAACTTGGCGTGATGCATGTGCCTCCTATCACTCCTTGCACAACTGCTTGAGCACATGTAAAACTGCAATAGGCAAGCACAACTTCATTTGTGTACACGTGCAATATTTACCCAAAACTTTGGGTGCCAACAGCGTGGAAAAATGATTTGCACAGAAATAAGGTATTGATTATGAGGAGAATTTCCCCCCCACAACAAAATGAGCTACCATTTGTACTCTATTTTCCTTGGAAGCACATAATGGATGGAAAGTTCATCAAATGGATGTGAATATTGCTTTATTGATTGGAGACTTGAAAGAGAATGTCTTCATGTCTCAACCATAAGGTTTTGTTGTGAAGGGACAAGAACATAAAGTATGCAATCTCATCAAATCCTTATATGGCCCGAAACAAGAACCGTGATCTTGGTATAAAAAGCTAAATTGGCATCTTCTGAAATTGAATTTCAAACACTTCAATATTGATTATGCAACTCTATTTTTCAAGAAAGTTGGAAAAATTGTGGTATATCTTGTAGAATATGTAGATGATATGTTGATAATATGGAACCATGGAAGTTATATGGAATCCATAAAGAAAGAGTTAACTAAATTTTTTCATATGTGTAATACCCCAGTTTTGTAGTCCCCATATTAATAATGCTTTTTTTTTATTTGATGAAAGGCTAGAGGGCCTAAACAATTAAAAGAGATCGAAGTTCCTAGGATATGTAACACTTTGATAATTATTAATAATTAAATACATTGCTGGATGAAAGATGGAAAAGGACAAGAGTTATAGGGGGCTATGATTCCACAAGAGAGGGGGGGAGCTGATAAACCTTTACATTTTTAAATTAGTTTTATTTTACCCACCTTGGAATTTGAAGAGAAAGAGGGGGTTATGTGAGCTTCTTGTGTGAAGGTAAAATTATTATTTTTATATTTAATCCATGTTCTTGATTGTCTTGATTGTCTTGGGGGTTTTCCATTCATTCTCATTGAATTCATTTTTGGATTTGTTCCTCTCTAATTCACTCTTCTTCTCATTCTTTCTTTTGCATGGGGAAAGGTAAATGAATTGCTGAAGGAAATAATCCATGGTTGGTTGGTTGTAACTAAATTTTTATTATTCCAGGAAGGGACGGATTCATGTGGGCATGAGAATAATGGTAGTTGAGAGAGAATTGTCCACAATTGAGAATCTTGAGATTTTCCAACATTGAGATTTCCTAACCATAAGCATTGGAGACCTAGAAAGAAGTGGACTACCTAAGGGACTACATGGTAGTGAAGGGGGTTCATTCTCTTTGGGTGGCACATGATAAAGGGGAAGAGTGTTGGTAAACAGGATTTGTTGTGTGTTGAGAAATGTGTGAGAGCTTGATTGCTGACTAGTTTGGGAAGTTGGGAATAATATTGTTCATTTATTTTATAGTGTCGCATGAATCTTGATTAATTCATGTGTTGTTATTATATTTATTTCATTATTCATTATTAATTAATTGGTATCATAATTTTGAATCATCCAAAGAGGGTGAATTTAGAGGTACTTTGGCAGTGGGTATGAACTCAAATCGTAGCATAGAGAAAATCGTTTTTAGGTATGTTGATCTGGGTATGTTACAAGATGAAATATTTGGGACATATTCACTATTATTTGGGCATTAAAGTGATTGAAAATTGAAAGTACATATTCATCTCCAAAAAAAAGTACATTTCATAATTGTTGAAAAAGTTTGACATGACTGAGTGTAACCCTATCTCTATTATGATGGAACATAATTTGAATCTCACATAAAAATAAGGGAATGAAATTGAGGATGCAACCAAGTACAAACAACTTGTGGGAAGTCTTATCTATCTTATTACCACCAGATCAAATATTTCATCTGTTGTTGGGATTCTTTCTAGGTTCATCCAAAAATCTTGTGAAGGACATTGGTATACTACAAAAAGAGTTCTAAAATACTTGCAGGGCACTCAAGATTTTGGAATCAAGTACTTTAAGGTGGATGATTTCAATCTGATTGTATATTCTGATGCAGAATTTATTGTAGATAAATAAAATGGAGTTTCAACTTCAGGCTATCACATGAGTCTTGGATCAGTAGTTGTCTCTTGGAGAACACACAAATAGTTAGTTCCAATAGATTCCACAAAAAATAGAATATGTGGCAGTTGAAAAAGAGACAAAGGAGATTGCATGGCTTAGGAAAATACTTGAATATTTGTACAATAGAAACAAGTGAATTCTACTCCTCTTCTAGTTGACAATCATTTTTCAATCATTTTGGCCAACAATCCTAGATTCCATGACCGAACTAAGAATATCAACACAAAATATCACTTGATTCGATATCATGTGGAGGCAAAGAATATTGACTTGATACATTGTTCCGCAAATGAGAAAGTTGTGGACATATTCACCAAAGTGCTTGGAAGAGAAAAAATTGAAAAGTTCAAAATGATGCTTGCACTCACAATCACCCCTTCATATTAAGGAAGGGAATGATGAATACCTAATCCTTGGATTATGGTAAACTGTAAATAATAGGAATGTGAAGAGTTGTGGGTGATAGGAAGACTCACCCAGAGGTGGAAGACCAATGGTCCTTTTATATTGTAGATATGAACCTGTCATGTTAATGCAAATAATTAAGTGTAGAGTTAAAATTTCTACCCATACTTGGCCTGTTAGATATGACCCCAAGGGGGGGCATATATGGGGTTAAATGTACATGTAATGTGTAAATGTATGTGTAATAGGGTCGGCCTAATAATAAAGGTGCCACATGTGGAACCTTTATTATTAGGTCGACCCTATTACATATACATTTACACATATTCATGTAACAATTTTGGACATAAGGCTGTAAATTGCAGAGAAAATAGAAGGAACATAAACAACCATGAAAGTTATGCACAAAATGGTTATTCAAGAAGGCCTAGTGAGACATAGAGCAAAAGCTACAACATATTTGAATCCTTGAGTACTGAAGAAGAATGCTACAAGTGCAACAAATTTGGACACAAGGCCAAAGATTGTAGAATGAAAGTTCCTCCAAGAGAATAACAACAAAACAATAACAATTACAGACATGAACCTCAAAGAATATGGATAAGGAAGCAGAATCAATACAACAATGAAGAATGCACACTCGCTCTACCATCTCAACACAAGAAACATGGTTGGTATGTTGACAATGGTTGTTCAAAGCACATGGTAGGTGATAAGGATAGGTTTGAAAAAGGAAAGAGATGGTTCAGTCTCTTTTGGAAATGATAACTCGGCCAAAATCATTGGAAGAGGCACAGTCAAGATTAGAAGTAAGGATTCCAAGGAAGAAAATGTTCTACTAGTGGAAGATATGAAACACAAACTTTTGAGTGTAATTCAAATGTGTGACGAAGGTCACAAACTTGTGTTTGATTCACATAAATGTGAGATTAGAAAAGAAGATTCAGGTAGAGTGGCGGTGACAGCTGTGAGAACTCCAAGAAACATATACGTACTAAGTGAAATTGGAAAGGAAAAGTGTTATTTAGGAAAGGAAGACGAAGTTTGGCTATGGCACAAAAGAATGGGTCACATGAATTTTAATAATCTTGTCAAGGTTAGAAAAAAGGAAGTAGTCAGAGAAGTTTCCTAGATCATGAAGCCAACAAACACATTGTGCAAGCATTGTCAATAAGGAAAGAAAACCAAGACCAAGTTCAAATCAAAGGAATACTCCAAAACAAAACCGTTGGAAATTGTGCATATTGATCTAGTTGGAACAACTATAACAAAGGGTTTGAAAGGTGAGTAGTATTTTATGCTATTGGTTGATGACTATACAAGAATGACTACAATTTGCTTTCCCAAGAAGAAGTCAAATGCATTCGAGAACTTCAAGATGTACAAGGAGATGGTTGAAAATGAAATATATTTGAAAATCAAATGTTTAAGATCGGAAAATGGAGGAGAGTTTACTTCAAAGGAATTTATGGACCTCTGCAGTGAGCATGGAATAAAGAGACAATTCTCTATTACTAATACACCACAACAAAATGGAATCGTCGAAAGGAAGAACAATACAGCTCAGGAAATGGATCGAACTATGATAATGGATTCCAAGTTGACAGATTTCTTTTGGGTACAAGTAGTGCATACAACAATTCACATTCAAAATAGAGGAATGCTCAGAAACAACAATGATAAAACACCCAATGATCTATGGAAAGGAAGACCAACGAATGTGAATCATTTCATAGTTTTTGGAAGCAAATTCTACATCAAAAGAGGATATGGAAGAACGGGAAAGTTTGATTCTCATGTTGACAAAGGCATACTTGTTGGGTACTCAAGAACAAGGAATGCATGGAAATTCTTCAATATAAGGCTCAACAAAATTGTGGAAAGCATCAATGTGATGTTTGATGAGACAAGTGGAAGAACGATAAAAGAAGAAGGCAATGATTCAATGGAATAGGTTCATGAAGAAGTAGCAGAAGAGGAAGATGAACAAGAGAAGCCAGAAGAAGAGAAAGAACATCAAGATATTCAAGTACCTCCAAAGACACCTAGTATACGAATTTAGAAGAATCATTCATCGGGTTAGATTATCGAGAATAAGGATGCAGGAGTTGAAACTAGAAGAATAATTCGTTCACTAGAACAACTACACCTTGCACTACTATCCACAATTGAGCCAAGTAGTTTTGAAGAAACCAACAATGATGAATTATAGATCAAAGCCATGTATTAAGAGTTAGATCAAATAGAGAAGAATGACACTTGGGAACTAGTTCCAAGGCCAAGGAACAAGAATTTGATCAATACAAAGTGGGTCTTCAAAAAAAATGAAATGAAGTTGGACAGGTTACCAGGAACAAAGCAAGACCGGTATGTAAGGGATACACTCAGGTTGAAGGTATAGACTTTGAAGAGACATTTTCCCCAATGCCCAGAATGGAAGCAATCAAATTGATCCTAGCTTGTGCATGTTCCAAGAATATTAAAGTGTATCATTTGGATGTGAAATCAACTTTCCTAAACGAGGATATAGAGGAAGAAGTCTACATTGAGCAACCAGAAGGATTTCAAATGTCGGAGAATGAAAATTATGTTTGCAAGTTGAAGAAGGCCTTGTATGGTCTCAAACAAGCCCACAATGCATGGTATTCCAGACTGGACAGATACTTACAAAAACAAGGGTTCAGGAAAGGGAATGGAGACAACAACCTCTACATCAAGGTAAATCAAGATAGTATTTTTTTGATTGAAGTTTATGTTGATGACATTATCTTTGAAAGTGATGATGACTGGATGAGCCATAAATTTTCAAAGGATATGCAAAATGAGTTCGAAAAGTCATTGCTTGGAGAATTATCTTTCTTTTTGGGTCTTCATATATGTCAAAGAAACCAAGGAATTTTTTATATCTCAAACCAAGCATATTAGAGAAATTATAAAGAGGTTCAGAATGCATTATTGAAAACTAGTTAGTACTCCTATGAAAACCAGTTGCAAGTTAAGTAAAGATGATGATTCAAAGGATACATATCAGTGGTAGTACAGTTCAATGATTTTCAACTTACTTTATGTGAGAGATTCTAGACCATATGTGATGCATACAGTTAGAAAAATGGCACAATTTCAAGTAGCACCAAAGAAATCTCATGTTTTGGCAGTCAAGAGGATATTTAGATATCTCAAGGGTACATAAGAGTTTGGATTATGGTATCCAAAAAGGAAGGATCTATCACTTAATGCCTACACAGGTTCAGATTGGGAAGGTTGCATTGATGATCAAATAAGTACAAGTGGAACAACTTTCTACTTGGGTGAGTGTTTGGTATCTTGGCTAAGCAAGAAATAGTCATCAGTATCATTGTCTACAGCTGAAGCAGAGTATATTTCAACAAAATCATGTTGTACACAGGTCCCATGGATGAAAAAAACATTGAAATATATATAGGTTGAGTATAACACAAATGCCATCAGTATCTCAAAGAACCCATTGATGCACTCCAGGACGAATTAAATTTCGATAAAGTTTCATTTTCTACGAGAACAACTTTCATAGAAGAACATTAGAGTTGAGTGTGTTGGGACAAAATATCAGATTGCATATATCTTTACAAAACCTCTTCCACGGGAATCTTTTGAGTATCTTCGCTAGAAACTTAGAGTAGTTTTTTCCCCACAATGACTGTTGAATGATTTTATTATATGTCATAGATTTACACGAGGAAGCACCATGAACTTAAAGGACATAGGGTAGTTCAGATAAGGGGAGCATCCCCAAGGAGAGTTCAGTTAGGGGGAGAATCCTCGAAGGGAAGTTACCCTTTTTTATTGATGTCAAAGGAGTACATCAGATGCATGCAGAGAAATCACAGAGGCATGATTCTAGGGGGAGAAATTGTCAAAGGGGGAGCATGAGTGTCATGACTTCAGTGTTGCATTAGAGTGTTTCCATCAATGTCAAAGGGGGATATTATTAATTAATTAGGTTGTTTGTCATTGATATCAACCCTTCAAGACGATCTAGTAGAAAATTATGGTATCCCCATAATTGTGGATAGGGAACTCATGTTTTTCTGAGGAAAAATTATGAATTTGCAGGAAAGACTTTCAGAGATGGATAGTACATGTCCTTCCTGTTATGACCCAATGCCTTAAAAATGATAAGAAATCAATAAAATTAAGTCCACTTCGAGGGAAAAACCTCCTTTATAGTATACAAAATTCAAAACACAATATGAGATGAGATAAGATGATCCTGATACTAGATCTCCTTGATATATATATATATATATATATATATATATATATATATATATATATAGGAGACAAGGGGTTACAATTGCAATGAAAGGGTGCAAAGAAGGGTTGTAGCTGACCTACTAGAAATGTAATAATTCAATATCTAGGGCATAATAAGGGGTTGTTCGACAACACAGGTATTCCAACAAAGGACGAACACCTTTAGTAACCACTCACATAACCATATCAAAGATCAACACACTGATGTTTTCACATGGTAAAACCCCTACGGGGAAACATCCATGGCCCCAGCCAACGCGACCACTTGGAGCATTTATTACTGTAAAGAAAAAGATTACAGAGAGATTTTCCAAGATTGTTTCTCACAATCGATCATTGGCAAATGAACCTCCATGCTCTTTAAAGGGAGATCATGGACCAATCGGGTGTTAAGCCACAGATCAATGGTCATTAAGATCGAGGAGAGTATGAACCATCAGATCACTCTATGTTGGGAACATATCGTGACCATCAGATTTCCTAACTAAAAATGCATACTAATGCATACTAAAGAAACACACTAGAAAACACACTTTTACCTAACGACATAATAGACCAAGTAGATCTTACTAAATCCTAAGTGTCTAAATATCCTAACATGCCCCCTTAAGAACAACTTGGGATACAATTGAAGGATTTACAATAATGACACAATAGGAGAAGGAAGGAGGCATTAGAGCCTATCCCCCCTTAATGACAACTTCTTGAACTCCTAACATAGATCAAAGTTTGGAAAACTTCACTTATGTAAGAGACTTTGTGAAAATGTTTGCAACTTGATCTTCTGTAGGGCAAAAGAGCACTTCAATAACTTAATCATGAATGAGCTTTCTGATGAAGTGCATGTGTAGCTCGATGTGTTTGCTACTCTGATTTTGAACTGGTTCTTTGGTGAGCTTGATGGCACTCTGATTGTCATGTCAAATGCTAGTCAGATGCTGGTGCTGGAATCCAAACTCTGAAAGGATTTGTCAAAGACACAGGGATTCCTGACTTGCATTTACCACTGCTCGGTACTCTGCTTTTGTTGAAGAAAGTGCAATAGCCTGTTGTTTCTTACAAGCCCATGTGACAGGTCTTGAACCAAGGCTGAAAAATAACCTGCAGTAGACTTTCTATCATCAAGGTCGCTGGCCTAATATGAATCAGTGAAACCAACTAATAAAGGAGTCCCCCTTGAACTGTAATGTATCCCGAACTGAACTGTACCACAAACATAGCGAAGTATCCTTTTAGCTTCTTTCCAATGGATTTCATGGGGTGTTTGCATATATCGGGCAATAATACCAACAATAAAGGAAATATTAGGATGGGTATGAGTCAAGTATAAGAGGCTACCAAATAATTGACAGTATAGGGTGGAATCAACTTCAGGAGAAGTACAGGTGGCAGAAAGCTTGACTCTAGACTGGAAGGGAGAAGGGGTTGGTTTACAATCATCCATGTGAAAGTGATGAAGAAGGTTACAAGCATACTTAGACTAGGAAAGAAAAATTCCTTCATTGGTTTGCAAAACTTGGAGGCCAAGGAAATAGTGCAAAAAGCCTAAGTCTGTCATTTCAAAATTATTCTTAAGGCTAGTTTTCACATGGCTTAAAAGTTTTGAGTCACTACTAGTAAGGATAAGGTCATAAACATAAAGGACAAGGATTATGAGATGGCTTCCTACTTTCTTGGTATAGACATTAGGATCAGAATGGCATCTACATAATCCAGTGGCAATAAGAAAGCTATCCATTTTGGCATACCAAGCTTGGGGAGCTTACTTGAGACCATAAAGAGATTTCTTGAGGTGACAAACAAGAATAGAGTCATTCTAGACATAGCCAAGAGGTTGTTCCATGTATATTTATTCTTGCAAAGCTCCGTGCAAGAAGGTGGATTTAACATCCATCTAATGGACCTCCCATTTATGTGAGGCAGCAAGGGAAAGAACAAGGTGGATGGAATTCATTTTTTCTACAGGGGTAAAGGTTTCATTATAGTCAATTCCTTCAACTTGGGAAAATCCTTTGGAAACTAACCGAGCCTTGTGTCTTTCAACACTTCCATCTGATGCATACTTAGTTCTGTAGAACCATTTGCATCTAACAAGTTTTCTTCCTTTTGGAAGAGGTACAATATCCCAAGTATCATTTTCCATTAAAGAACGATACTCTTCATTCATTGTTGTATCCCAATCTAGATGACCTGAAACTTCTGCAAATGTATCTGGATCATGAGTTTCTGAAACTTGAGCCAAAAGAGAAGAGGCTCAATGGAACTTTGAACGTGTCCAATGTTGATCTGAAGGATCACCGACAAGATCACCAACTACTTCTCATGTTGACCGGAACCATCTAGGAAGCGGTGGAGCTGGTGCTGGTTCAGTTTCAAAGGACTCATCTAGAGGAGGGTGAGCAGGCGGAGGTGGATTTTCATCCTCACTTTCATCATCTGAAGAAGAAACCAGAATAGGAACAGAAGAAGGCACAAAAGTTGAAGATGGCTCGCAGGCCGAAGAAGGCACAACCGCCGAATTAGGCTCGTAGGCCAAGAGATTTTCATCAAATTTAACATCTCTTCTAAGAATAATTTCATTACAATGTGGTTGAAGAAGTCTATAACCTTTGACATCTTTAGAATAACCAAAAAATATACACTTCTCACTTTTAGGCTACAATGCTTTCCTTTTTTCATCAAGAATGTGAGCCCATGCTATAATGCCAAATACACAGAAGTGACTTACATCTGGTTTAATTTTAGTCCAAGCTTCTTATGGTATTATATTTTTAAGAGCCTTTGTGGGAGTGAAATTTACAATGTAGTTTGCATAGTTGATGGCATCCGCCCAATACTTTAGACTTAATCCCTTAGATTGGGTCATACAATTAGCCATTTCTTTTAATGTGCGATTCTTTCTGTCAGCAACACCATTTTGTTGTGGTGTATATGGAACAATGTGTTGCATTTGGATTCCCTGTGTAGTGTAGTAGCTTGTAAAATTATTGTTCACATATTCGCCTCCATTATCTGTTCTTAACCTTTGAATTTGATGTCCAGATTGCTTTTCTACAAGGGACTTGTAGGCCAAAAACTTGTCAAAAACTTCCCTCTTGAGTTTTAAGAAGTAAACCCAAGTACGTGTGGAAAAGTCATCAATGAAAGTTAAGAAATACTTGCACCCAAAAAAAGAAGGAGAAGAAAGTGGACCACACAAATCACCGTGAACAAGTTGCAAAGGACCTGAGGCGTGCCAAGAGGCGCGTTTGTCAAAACTGTCCCGATGATGTTTGCCAAGAACACAACCGACATAAACACCATCTCTTCATGAAACAAGAGGAAGACCAGTCACCACCTGTTGATTACATAGTTGCTGCAATGAGTGATAGTTTAGATGAACAAACCGCTCATGCCAAAGTTTGCTCAAGTCATCGCTATGAGCAACAAAAACTGATGAAAAATTTGATGACCCAAAGTTTTCAAACTTGTACAACCTGTTAATATCATCAACAATTCCAGTTGCAAGAACATGCTTGGGATCTTTTAGATTCTTGATTACAACTTGGTGAGGTGAAAACTCGACCGTTTTACCTTCACCTGAGTGAGTGATTTGATATACTGATAGAAGGTTACAAGAAAGACTTGGAACACATAATACATCATTGAAATGACCATTATCTACTTGAACTGTTCCAGATCCTACAACACTAAGAGATCTATCATCACC
>ML804219.1:3951-15427 GCA_009831015.1 Picea engelmannii | reverse complement strand
GAAGTGAATTTCGGGTCCCTATCAGACACAATTGTCTTAGGAATTCCATGCAAGTGTGCAACTTCTTTTAAAAAGATATCAACAACATCTGCTGCTCTGTGGGTGGTTTTCAGTGGAATAAAATGGGCATCTTTAGTAAGCTTGTCCACCACCACCATGATTGAATCATGTTTCTTTCTTGTTCTTGGAAATCCTGTGATAAAATCCATTGTTACCACATCCCATTTCCACTCAGGAATAGGTAAAGGCTGCAACAATCCTGCTGGGTGTCTGTGCTCAGCCTTAACCTTCTGGCACTCCATACATCTGGCGATGTATTCAACAATTTATTTCTTCATACCTGGCCAAAAATAATGGCCTTTGACTGCTACCACAGTCTTCTGATATCCGGGATGTCCAGCATAAACCATGTTATGCATCTCCTTTAGAATTTTTAGCTTTAACTCTTGGTCATTGGGTACATACACTCTGTTTTTATACAGAAGTAAACTATCAGTTCCCAAGGTCTAACTTTCCTTGGTTTGTGGTTTCTCATGCTGTTGTAGCTTTTCTACAAGTCTTTTGTACTGCAAATCAACATTTGCAGCCTCCACAATTCTGTCTTTCAACTCAGTTCTGTACATGCTAATGGCTGTAGCATGTAATTCATGCACTTTTCTACTAAGTGCATCAGCCACTTTATTGTCTTTCCCTTTGATATGCCTGATATCAAAGTCATATTCGCACAGAAATTCCAGCCATCTAATTTGCCTGGCATTTAGGGTTGGCTGATCAAATAAATACTTCAGACCATTGTGGTTTGTTCTTAATTCGAATTTCTTGCCCATGAGGTAATGTCTCCATTTCCTCAATGCATGGACAACTGCTGCCATCTCTAAATCATGAGTGGCATAATTATTTTCATGCTCTTTCATCTTTCGGGATTCATAAAAAATTACAGATCCCTCTTGGCTGAGAGCTCCTCCCATCCCTTCCTTACATGCATCCATGCACACTACTTAATCCTTACTTGGATCAACAATCTTTAGGATTGGAGCACTAGTGAGCAGTTGCTTCAATTGCTGGAAGCTGCTCTCGCATTATTCAGTCCACTGGAACTTCTTCTCCTTCCTTTGCAAGGAAGTGATAGCATGAGCTATCCTTGAAAATCTGGCTATGAACCTCCTATAATAACCTACCAGACCCATAAAGGATCTAACTTCTATCACATTTCTTGGCACTGGCCACTCTTGAATGGCATGTACCTTCTCAGGATCCACAACGATCCCCTCTTCAGAAATAATGTGTCCCAAATAATGGATCTGCTTTTGGTAAAATGAGAACTTGCTCAGTTTTGCATAAAGTTGGTGTTCTCTCAACACCTGCAACACCATTCTAAGATGTTGTTCGTGTTCTTCCTCTATATTGGAGTACACCAAGATATCGTCCAAGAAGACTATGACGAACTTGTCCAAATAATTTCTGAACACTCCATTCATTAAGCACATGAAGACAACAGGCGCATTGGACAGTCCAAACGACACCACTATAAATTCATAATGACCATACCTTGTTCTGAAGGTGGTCTTGCTGATGTCTTCATCTTTTATCCTCACTTGATGATATCCAGATTGAAGATCTATTTTCGAAAATACTTTCGCATCCTTCAACTGATCAAAAAGATCATCAATCCTTGGCAGAGGATATTTGTTCTTGACAGTGACTTTATTCAACTGCCGAAAGTCAATGCACAGCCTCAACGTCCCATCTTTCTTCTTCACGAATAGGACTGGGGCTCCCCACGGTGGCACACTGGGACAAATGTACCCTTTCTTTAGTAGCTCTTCGAGCTACAGTTGCAACTCTTTCAGCTCTGGTGTGCTCATTCTATAAGGAGCCTTTGAAATTGGAGTTGCTCCCGGCATCAGATTTATAGAAAAATCGATGTCCCTCTTCAGAGGTAGTCCAGGAACTTCTTGAAACACGTCCTCAAACTCTTTGAGCACCCTATGGTCTTCCATATTCGAGACCATATTTTGGAATACTTCTTCCACTCGGGCTACAAATAATTGATAGCCTTTCCAGTAACATTTCTTCAGCTGTATGGCTGAGATTTCTCTAACAACCACAGCTCTGGGAATTCCTTGAACTGTTACCTAATTTCCCTCTTCATCCAGACATGTGAATCTCTTGTTACGAAAATCCAGAAGGAAATGGTGCTGGCCAACCAGTCCATCCCAATTAAGCAATCATATGAACCTAAAGGTAGAATGTTCACTTTAGCCTTAGTGCTCATTTCTTTCATGTCCACTAAGCAGGACTTAACCAATCCAGTGACCTTCCTCTTGGTCCCTGTGGCTAACTTTACTAACCAATACTTCTCATGGTTGCTTCTCGTTAGATGCAAACTTTCCACCACTCTAGGATCTACATAACTATGGCTAGCCCCTGAATCAATTAAAATAACAAGTGGTCGGTTGTTGATCATACATTCCACTTCAATCATGTGTGATTGAAATTCTGCTTGCTTGTTGTCCAGGGCTGCATAGATCCTCGACATTCTGCTACCCATATCCTCCACTGTTTCAGCTTGCTGAATAGTATGGACAGTTCTTGCCTTGTCTTTCCTATGGGGGCAGTCTCTGTACCTATGATTCCCTTTACAACCCCAACACTCCATGGGTGGAGGTATTGGCATCTGCTCACTCCCTTCAACTTTCCTAGGCTCTTTAAAAGATGACTATGCCCAGGGACTGTTTCTGAAAAAGGAAGGCGTGCTTCCCTTCTGCCTTTGTTCTTTCCTAAACCTCTTCTGGTCATCCCAAGCCTTCTCAAAGGTAGGCTTTTCCCTTTGCTATTCATATAGGCATTTCGCCCTTCTTATGGTTTCTTCCATGGTCTTGGGATCATCATATTGAATCTTGTCACCAATGGAAGATGGAAATCCACTCAGATACCTCTGAATCTTCACAGCCTCATCTTTGATGAATGGAACATACCTCAGTAGTTCCAGAAAACTTCGTTCATACTCCTCAATAGTCATACTACCCAACTTGATTTTGAAGAACTCCTTCATCATTTTGTCATAGTATCTTTTAGTCAGATATTTCTTCTCGAAATGCCTCTTAAATTCCTTCCACGTGACCTCTTTCTCTCTAATGTGCTGCACCTGCACAAACTGATCCCACCACATGGATGCTTTTCCTTTCAGTTGGTACATTGCAATTCTTCCTTCTGCATGGGCGGAATAATTTTGCAGTTGGAAGTATTTCTGCATGCCAAGCAACCATGTCTCAGCATCTTCCTCCTTCTTATGTTCTCCATCGAATGTTGGAGGTTTAATCTTGTTCATTTATCCTTTTAATTCCTCCCTTCCAGATTTCCGATGTTTTCTGGTAGGTGATGGGCTTGAACTACTGTGTGTCTTACTGTCAGAACGTCTTTGGGAGTGACTAAGATGTCAGCTACCACTCCTCGACCTACTTCTTCTCCCATGGGTTTTGCGACTCTCTGTCGTACCTGAGTCTCTTCCCTTCTCAAGTTTCTTCTCTATTCTTTCCAGACTCTTCAAAAATTTTAAGTTTAATGCACCCTGTCAGTCCTTGACTTTCATGGGCTTTCGGCTATCATCTCGACGAGCCTTGGCCTCTCTTTGCAATCCTTCAAGGATTTTCATTATGTGTTCTTCCTTATCCTTCTATTTTCCATGCCCATTGGATTTCGATCCTTCGACTCCTAGGTTATCATCCTTTCCTTCCTGTTCATCTTCTATTTCATGGGTAAACTACACTTTTCCCCACTCCATATTCGGAGTTGATTAACTGGGATTCTGGCCTTTGTTGAACTCTGCACACGCACTCTGTGCAATTAAATTTGAAATTTTTCAGGCCATTAAACCTTCGCGAACAATCCACAACATTTATAATTAATATGAACAAGAACGAAAGACATTTCAACTTCACAAGGTTTTCTGAGCTCTGTCTGGCTCTGTGTTTTTCGGATGTCCGAAACTTCAATTTTTTATATTTTGGGACATTCGGGACCTTGAGTTTTGGTGCCCAGGATTTCAGGTTTTCGGAACTTCCATCTTCTCGGCATTTCAGGACTTCAAGTTTCGGGGTTTCGGCCCACGAGGCTTTCAGACCTGCTTCGTTCTCCAAACCTCGACTTCCGAAATTCCGACTCACTCTACCCTACGGGTTCACAGCATAGCTATCGCCCACTACCATGGTGGCACGTGGAAAGTTCATGAGGTTCCACGTCGCTTTCAACGATGTCATCGAGTCCCACCTTTCTTGCTTCTTTTCTCATCCCCATTGGCACACGGTACAACTCAACGTGGCACAGTTCCCAATTGAGGTTTCGGGTATCGGGGTTACGTGATCCCCGACGACATGAGTTCCTGTCCTCACGAGCTCCCGATCCCTGATTTTCCGATGCACCTTTTTGCCTTAACCCCCCGGCTATGCCGAGGTCCATGTGACCTCTACATCGTGACCGTAATCAAACCGCTCATCGGGGTTTCGCGGGTCGCTATTTCGAAGTGCACGAGTCACTCGTCACCGAGATCCCCAATATCCCGATGAACTCCAACCTCCGACGGGTTTGGCTCCTTGTCGAGATCTCTTCGATGGCGTAGATCTCTGCCACACGACCTCAAAATGAACGATCACGATCTTGTCGGTAAATTGCGGATTGCGATTTCGAGTGACAAGAGTTCTGTGTACTTGAGAACTCCGATACGCCGATTTCCTGATGCACCAAAGTGCCGACGGACGCTCGATCTCCGCCACGTGTCTCTCTCTAACGGACGGCTCCATATCTCGTTGGATATTTCGCCCCTAGTTTCTGAGGTTTAACCTTCAGACACCTCTCGGCAGACCCAACGACTGTCGAGTTTTTCGGCCGAGATCTGACGGCTCAACTGTTCCCAACAGTTCAGAATTTCGCATATCGCGATTTCCACACCCCTCTGCCATTTCCAAAGGAATTTTAATCCTTACGCACATTTTTCCAGATCCGACGGTCACGAGGGCTCACCTTCCCTCCTGAATGGATCCTAAGGTTCTGACACCATTGGTGTAGAGACCTGTCTCCCCGTGGCTGTAGACCACATTGGTTGTGGTGTCATAGCACTGCTATACCTCCTGAGCTTAATAAAAACTCGTCAAGTGTCTCCTTAACGCTTCAGAGCAAACCAGGGTCCGAAATTGGTCCTCCCGACTCAATTTCCCTTCGCATTCTCAGTCCAAAGACCGCTCCACTGGCCCATCTAGGCTCAGTGTCGAAACCTTGGCTCTGATACCAATTTGTAGTGTACCTTTTCTCTACCGAGGTTTTCGAACCTCTCAGTTACCATTCTATACATGGAATTTTTACATAATTCGTACAAACATTATAAGCACATGCATTTAAACAATTAAACACACTTAAATCTCAGAGTAAAATATATAAGTTACTGCTACAATTAAACAAGCCATAGCATTCAACAGTAATTCATTTACACAGCGGAAAACATGATAACATATCCAGAAGAGTCATGCAAATGTTATAAAACATAGTCAGATACTTATCTGTTGATAGTGAAGAAATCCACCAACCAAATGCAGGCCTCCCACGAACCTCCCAGCCGTAGACCGCACTGCTCCTCAAATCAACAGTGGGTCACCCCCGAGTTGGGACTGAGCTCCACCCCAGGGAAAGGAATCCAGACTCAGGCTGAGGTTACAGGGAATTCAGTCATACACAACCACCAGGAAGAAAGCTCTCCCATGAATCTCCCTCGCTCACTGCCCACAGACCCTCATTCCCCACATGCCTGTTCCACCCCAGGAGAGTGCACCTTCTCTGTCACCTGGACAATCCTTTGGTTGCCAGTCTCCCTTACCTTGGGTTACAGGAACAGACCGGAACGGAAGTCTCCGGGCTCTATGGCAGCTACAGGGTTCCTTCCAGGAGTTCTCTCCTCCCTCTGCGCACTCTCTCACCTGGAGGAGTCGCTCAAAGGACAACAAGCCTCATGCAGTCCAGTACTGCGTGGTCACAACAACCCACGGGGAAAATAGACACGAGCTATCCAGCAGGTTTAACAATGGAAGATGGTCTCACGGATTGGCTCCACACATAGGCTTGACGCTCAGACAGAGGAGGTTTCGGTCTTTCAGAATTCAACACACACACAGGCTATTCCCAAAATTAACACCGAATATTTAATTTCCCGTTCCAGAACAGAGGAATACACCAGTTTCCTCAGAGCCAGATACAAGCTTCCTCGAACTGGTTTGGCGATGGCAGATGGGTCTCACGGTCACGACTTCGAGACAGAGAGGTACGAATTATTTAGAACAATCACAGTCTTTCCAGCTCTCAGGGACGCACCAGGTATTCTTTGCAGATGCCGAGTTAATCGTACTGCTCAGAGCCTGTACACGCTCAGGCAGTCGGGTGGAATGGAGGAGGAATCCCCCTCACAGCTCATCTTGGTCGTTTTATCTGCATGCACCAGGGCTGACACTTGTCACCCTTGGAACTGCATGCGTTCCATCAACCTACATCCCTTTTGCATGCTTTCCCTTTCCACAACTTAGGATAAACAGAAATGCACATGTCTCTTTTTGAAATAATATTAAAATATTATTTCCCATGCTTAAGCCCCCTAGGCTCAACACTTAGCCCCTTTCCCACCTTCCAGCCCCTAGTTTCTTGCCCCCTCTGGGGACGCTCAGTCCCCCTTCACTCATTCGTCGTGGTCGGTCTACACCTGGCGGTGTTTATATTTTATTAAATATTCTGCATACATACAAGTACAACAACAGGCTCCTGGCCTTCAAACACTTAGGCTTCCTGGCCTAACAACCACATAAGACTTCCAGCTTATACAAAACTTGGCTCAGCAGCCTATAGAACACATTTACAATTCATTGCATATATCATGATCTGTAACGGGGCTCGGCCTTGGGGACACTACAATGAGGATCATAGATACCATCTAGTCTTATGTCGATGATGATGAAGGAATAATTGGACAAAATTCCATCCAGGATGCAATTCGGATAATCAATTGGAATCTACTTAATAGTTAACGGTAGGAAACACCAATACACACATACCATTGACACATAAGTAACCCATTATGAGACCAGAATTATTGCAGCTTTATTATCTTCATTGCATCATCACAAACATACATTAATCAATTCATTCATTGACAACAACAAAACCTTGCTCTATTATACATTTTCCTAGTGTTACTTTACACAGTGCCATATGCTTCCTTTCAGACTCTACAAATGTGATAGATTCGGAATTACAACAAGGGACATTACAAAATCATAGGCCCAAAGCAATCTCAATAAAAAAATACCCAAAACTATCAAAACAACAACCAACTGACTAACAAGCTAACTCTATTTTTGTTTTCATTGCTCCCTTTTATTTGCTTCTCGGATTTGGTTCTCTATCACTTTCATTTCTTCCCCACTCCCTCGTTTGACTGCCAGTCCTACATGCTTCGGTAACTTGCATGTATTCCATGTAGCCTCTTTGGAATCGTGGAAATATAAACTACCTTGCCATCTCATCTTCCTGCTACTCCACATTCCCTCATCCTAATTGTAGTAAGCATTCAGGGAGATTTCTTAAAGATTCTTTTTTTATCCCGACGTGCATGCGATGTCTTCTTGATTTATAGCGCGCATCAAAAAAATCACACCGACACACATTTGGCATAACTTGAACTAGCGCAAAATAAAAATCCTTGACATGATGCATGTGCCTCCTATCACCCCTTGCACAACTGCTTGAGCACATGTAAAACTGCAATAGGCAAGAACAACTTCATTTGTGTACACGTGAAATATTTACCCAAAACTTTGGGTGCCAACATCGTAGAAAAATGATTTGCACAGAAATAAGGTATTGATTATGAGGAGACTTTTCCCCCCACAACAAAATGAGCTACCATTTGTACTCTATTTTCCTTGGAAGCACATAATGGATGGAAAGTTCATCAAATGGATGTGAATATTGCTTTATTGATTGGAGACTTGAAAGAGAATGTCTTCATGTCTCAGCCATAAGGTTTTGTTGTGAAGGGACAAGAACATAAAGTATGCAATCTCATCAAATCCTTATATGGCCCGAAACAAGAACCACGATCTTGGTATAAAAAGCTAACTGGGCATCTTCTGAAATTGAATTTCAAACACTTCAATATTGATTATGCAACTCTACTACGATGGAACACAATTTGAATCTCACATAAAAATAAGGGAATGAATTTGAGGATGCAACCAAGTACAAACAACTTGTGGGAAGTCTTATCTATCTTATTACCACCAGATCAAATATTTCATCTGTTGTTGGGATTCTTTCTAAGTTCATCCAAAAACCTTGCGAAGGACATTGGTCTACTGCAAAAAGAGTTCTAAAATACTTGCAGGGAACTCAAGAATTTGGAATCAAGTACTTTAAGGTGGATGATTTCAATGTGATTGTATATTCTGATGCAGAATTTGTTGCATATAAATAAAATGAAGTTTCAACTTCAGGCTATCACATGAGTCTTGGATCAGTAGTTGTCTCCTTGAGAACACACAAATAGTTAGTTCCAGTAGATTCCACAAAAAAACAGAATATGTGGCAGTTGCAAAATAGACAAAGGAGATTGCATGGATTAGGAGAACAAGTGAATCTACTCCTCTTCTAGTTGACAATCATTTTTCAATCAATTTGGCCAACAATCCTAGATTCCATGACCGAACTAAGAATATCAACACAAAATATCACTTGATTCGATATCATGTGGAGGAAAAGAATATTCACTTGAGACATTGTTCTGGAAATGAGAAATTTGTGGACATGTTCACCAAAGTGCTTGGAAGAGAAAAAATTGAAAAGTTCAAAATGATGCTTTCACTCACAAACATCCCTTCATATTAAGGAAGAGAATGATGAATACCTAATCCTTGGATTATGGTAAACTGTAAATAATAGGAATGTGAAGAGTTGTAGGTGATAGGAAGACTCACCCAGAGGTGGAAGACCAACGGTCCTTTTATATTGTAGATATGAACCTCTCATGTTAATGCAAATAATTAAGTGTAGAGTTACAATTTCTACCCATACTTGGCCTATCAGATATGACCCGAAGGGTGGGCATATATGGGGTTAAATGTACATGTAATGTGTAAATTTATGTGTAATAGGGTTGGCATAATAATAAAGGTGCCACATGTGGAACCTTTATTATTAGGTCGACCATATTATATATACATTTACACATTACATGTACATTTAACCCCACATATGCCCCCTCCCAGGGTCATATCATATACATTTAACCTCATATATTCTCCCCTTGGGGTCATATCAAAGAAAGTGCCACATGGAATGCCTTTTCTGCAACTCTTCAAAGGCAATTTTATCCACTTGGTTATTGTGATGACCTCTAGGCATGTTGGTTGCAACTTTGCCAATTTTGGGGCTAAACAATCTAGAAGTACATTGAATTCTTTTCCAAACTTCAACTCCATCTTTCCATTTTAGCTGGTCAATAAGTACTTATTATTAAATTTAATTTGATCTTATTATGTTCTTTTACATCATGAAATGGCTATGGTTACTAGTTCTACATTGTCACTTGTATTTCAACAAGCCTTGGAAGCTAAATGGAATTTCATCAAGAAATATTACTCTTTAAGTAGATCCACTTGTTTTTTAAACATTCTTTCATCCTCATAATCCTCTTCCAAATCCATACCCTCTTTGTCTCATTTCCTATGTAAGTGTTACATCATTCATAAGAGCACAATTCACTCTATCGAGGAGTTCATGCATTGTAATGCAAAAGAACCATGAAAAAATTGTTATCTAAAGATCAAGTTGCTCCATCTTCTACCACCAAACACTACGTCTATGATACACATGTATAACCCTACCCCACCAAATCAAATCCCAATTTAGTCATCATGCCACATGATTATCACTCTACAGATTGAGAATTGTTATTTAACCATAGTTTTCAAATAAAGGATTGCATAAATTGTCCCATTCTCGATCAGGAAAACTAAAAAAAACTTGTCTCTTCAATGTTTTTCAAAGCCTTGTCTCTCCACATAGCTACCCACTTTGTACCATATCATCTTGGTTGGGTCAATGCAGGTCAATGTCTACTATTTTCTTGAAAATGTGACCTTAATTTTATGTTTGGACCTTACTTTAAATACACCATTTCCTGTCATGTTACCCCACTCCACTTTCTTAGACATCATATTGGGAATACCATAAGAATTTGATTGATACACCTAACAGGATGGTCACAAATCATAATCATTTTGACCATACTCTAAAGACAAAAAAGGATTTGAGAATATGAACCAAGCCTTATGTTCCTAGATTACAACTTCCATGCCTGCAACAAGCATTTGATATAGAAACAAATGCCTCTTAGTATGACATTGGGTTTGGGATTAAACAAGAGGACATGTTGTTACTGACCATTTTGAGAGCCCACCTACTACTAAAATGAGTTACACTTCTTATGATAAGGAGTTTTATGATCTTGTTTAGGGATGAAACATTGGCATTACTATTTGATTGGAAAATAAATAGTCCCACATACATATCATCATCCGCTTATTTTTATCAACTCCCAATAAAAAATACAAGACCATTTACACCTCAAATGGTGTTTCCAAGTATTGGGAGTCCATTTTCATGGGCTTCATTAGTGGATTTACCATGTCCTTACATAAGCATGACTATGTCCTCATGGTGTTTTTCTTCATGATGTCCCTTCTTATGCCTTGCTCTTAGATAATCATAATGTAGAAAACCACTAAGTTATTATCTAGGCAAGTATGGTCTCAATATGGGTTGGTCTCAATATGGGTTACCTCTCATTATTATCTTTGATGAATGCCCATTTTCTCATAATTTTTTGAAGGCATTATGGAAACTGCTAGATTACAAAATCTAAGATTCAATCTCCATCCAACCCAAGACAATGGACAAAAAAAAGTTGTTAGTCACAAATTAATGCAACTTCTTCTCGTTTATTATGCTTGGAATAAATAGTGGGGTACACATCTTGACATTGTCTAGCATTATTACGACAAAACAATGCATTTTTAAACCAAACATTCAACATTTGAGGTTCTCTATGGATATTGGACAATTTCTCCATATTAACTTCCTATGCTCCTACCTCAACCCACTTCAACCCAATGATTCAATACTCAACAAAGAGACACTTCAATTTTCCAACAACGCTCCAAGATACACACATGTACATGAAGCACTATGAAGGAATTAAGTGCATTAGAAGACCCTTCGTTATTACCACTGAGTACCAACTCCATTCAATATTGGTGATCAAGTACTTCTATATCTACATAAAAAACATTTCAAGGGAAAGAAACATCACAAACTCTAGTAGCTTCACTATCTCCCATATTCAATCCTAAAGCAGAAAGGTGTCAATACCTTCTAGTTGGAT